>JAVFBZ010168247.1:0-16775 GCA_032466195.1 Katharina tunicata
TGGTCAAGGATGATCTTCTGAAACATTCCAGTAACAATGTGCAACCCTACAAAACTGTTTGAGTTAAGATATGTGTAAAAAATTGTAAGTATCATTTTTGAATTTCATTTTGCGTTTCTTTTTTTGAAGAGTGTAGTTTATGCAAGCGTTCATTTCCACCAGACTTGAGAAAAGCTGGGTTATGATATAAAAATACAATATAAATATAAATATAACTCGCAAGCTAAATTCTGAATCTCCTGTATGATAAGATGGTGACGTCCTTATCGGTTTCATGCCATCGACTAAATTTCTAACGTACTTACCAGAAGAATGAACCAACGATAGTTATTCGCCTCAATCGTGGGGTTTTGAATAATGATAATGGTGTTACCACCTCAAGAGGCTTGTCATCCTGTTTTTCATCTACACTATTATGCAAACAGAGCTTAGGGAGTTGTCGCCCGTTGAATTCGGCTGCTCTTTCTAAAATGGACTCTGCGTCCGACAGGCGGCGCTTTGAAATCAGCCATGGCAATGATTCCGGTACAACCCTGACAAGAGAAAACAAGAGAAACAGCGGAAATCAAACATTGGTCTTGAATGGCACTGCACAATTCAGCTTGACTCTTCGGTTGAAATAAATTCATTGATAAAAAAACATCAAAGACCAATGACCAAAGACGCATATAATTGTATAATTTTTTATAATGTTCACCGTTGTTCAACAACATCTAGCCGAATCTGTTAGATAGACAACCAATGATTTCCGACATGTTTAACTCAGCGGAAACAGCAATACGTGCAGCCGGTCTCAGCCTGTAGTGAGACACCTCTATCTTTGCTGTCTTACGTTGCACACTGCGGCATTGTGAAGCCGAGGGCAGGTTAAAAGTTTCCCTCTGTAAGTCTTCAAGGTGTATGTATAATAAAATAGATTTGTGGATTGGGTTTACGCGACGTCACATGGAAAATAGAAGCTATCTGTAGCATTCGAAAAAGTTGTATTCTTATTGGCTAAAAAATAGATGGGGCTAATGTTGACAATAAACATGGCAAGCCACCCAGCTTTGAATGTCGATCACTCAGCTTAACAAAACTTTTGAAAGCTAAAGTAATGTATTTTTCTAATCCGATGAAAGCAGGCTTTCTTTCTGTAGTACACTTTATCAAAACTTTATATTCTTTTAAATTATACGGCTCCAAATCCATCGAACTTTTCCAAAAACAAATCATTCATGTTCTTAAAAAATACCTATATATCATTCAGGTAGATATGCTTAAAAGCGCTCCACAAGAATGGCTCCAACGAGTTAGTACAACTTACCACCAAGCCGGGATGGTGAGGAGACTTGCTATGGAGATGGCGAGCTGTGTATACCGCCAGTCGAAGTGCCGCATAGCGAAAGCAATCCATGGCAACAAGCAGCAACCGATTGACCACTGAAGTTCATGTAATGTGCCGAATATAGACCTCTGTTTGGCCGGAAACAATTCACAGGCAACGACAAAACCCGTTAAATTAGCACCCTGTAATAAGAACAGAATCATATTTTATCAAGGAAAAATTGAATCAATGAACACGTCTTATCACAATGAACAATTTGCTTGTTTTTCGTCCATTTGTGAACTTTCAGACCGGCTTTTATATATATTTACTCAAGATGCTATGCAGAAGATTTAAAGTAAGCTAAAAATTACTTTTTATGTTATCGCACAGCGAGCTGAAAGAAGGCTATAGGACTCCAGTTATATACGGAAGAGATGCGAACTTAGCCCTTGGTACTATCCTTAGAACACGAATCGATTTCTGTAAGGTTTTCAAATCTCCGTATAACATAAAAAATTACAATAACTTTCGTTATTAACGGCAGCGAAATTTGAATTTTTCTCACGATACTTATAAAAAAAATAAAATATATATTGACTATTATCGTCGGTGCGAGCGGATATAGATCAGGCCAGTTAGTTAATTTAGTCAATTTCTTGAGTTCATTAAACAACAGTGCATGGAACCATTATAAAGATGGCCTATATTTTTAAATTAGATTTCTTTTATGCTTTTTTTTTTATATATTTAGTGTTGGCTGTTTGACTTACGACAACGAATGCTCCCACCATAAATCGAACTGCCATGAAGACGTATACATTGGGTGCGAAGGATGCGCCGATGCCTAGAAGACCTTCCATCACAAAGCCAGCAAACATGATTTTCTTTCTTCCGAATCGATCAGACGCCATTCCCATGACGCAACCCCCGAAAAACAGCCCTGCCATGTAGACTGACTGTGAAACCTCGGATATGTAGTTCAAATCACAGACCAGGTCCCACTGAAAAATAATACCATTTTGTTGTCAGTGCTATAACGTTTAAGTTAGATGTCAAAAATGTATATATTTCGGACCGGTGTATGTAATCTTGTCATGAATAATCACATCGGCACAGGGATATCAACTCATTAATGCCAATATTTCTGGTCTTGTCCTAGATATTAAATTATCATTAAATATTTTTCTCAGTATATACAAGTTTATATAGCATAGTTTATCATATCTACTACATTCCGATAGAATAACATAATATATTATGTATATTCAACTTCTGGTATATTTTTGGCGCAACGTTTCGGCCTAGATGCTAAGACCATTTTCAAGCAAATTCTTAGCATCTAAGCCGAAACGTTGTGCCAAAAATATACCAGAAGTTGAATATCCATAATACCTTATTTTATTCGTACTGTCACGACTTCTATACACCTCTTAAAGACGTTACATTTTTAAACGTAAATGTGCCGCTTATGGAAGCATTCAAACATTTTTTCGTCCATTATCGAGATATTGATAATACGACTTATTTCATTCGTTACCAAACTTTTTCGAGTAGCCCCGCCTTGACTGTCATTGCACATCCCTAGCTATATTCTTTGTTATATTTAGCTTATTCATATTTAGACTTGCCCCATAAAAGGGGTATTTCTTATTTCTTAAACTATAGATATGTCAACGGAATGTGTGTTTCTTTGAACTTTACAAAATTTGGAAGAAATAATGATTTACTAATTGATTATATGGTTAATTGATAAACATAATAGAAAATATGGAATGCCGACACCATAAAATTGCAAAAGCATGACAAATATGGATTTTCAACTTCTGCGTATATTGGTAAGCGAAAGTTTCGGCCTAGATGCTAAGACTATTTTCAAGCAGTCTTAAATTCTAGATTCTTAGCATCTAGGCCGAAACGTCGGTTATCAATATACCCAATAGTTGTAAATCCATCTTAGTCATATTTCTGCTATGTACCCAGCTTTAACAAGACCATACTATTAATTGCGAAGGATATTATTGGAAGCAGTATTTAAAAATTTGCATTTTTTGTCTCTCCACAGGCCCTTCCAGACTATTGTTTGTGACATATTCAAACTTCACAGCGTCTCTATTTATCAAATGTTGCTTCGATCAGATTACCATAGCCTATACCTCTGAGACAATCGATGACAGAATGACATCCGTGTCAAACGTCCATCCATCAAGGCAACCGGAAGTATCATTGTTAACAGTAATATTTGTGTACATCTGACATTTAGCAGTTTCTAGTTGACCATCAATCAGTACTAAAGGGATAGATTCATTTCCCGCGACCTGAATAAAAAAAGAACGTGAAAGTGTTTAGCTTATTTAAAATACACAAGGGCTTCTACAATAGTTAATGGCCCAATTCCCTCATTAAACTTCAGGATAATTATGTTCATACTATTTTGATGAATACACAGAAGCATATTTGACTGTAGCCTACTAACCTTCTGGTAATGACAGTTATTGGCTACCACGTTTAAATCGGGCACCAGAGATAGTTTTCTAGTGTAATTTCAGAAAGTAATCAGAGCTATGAACTATTTTTTGTTTCGTTAAGAAAGTGGCCGTTAACAGTATTTTGTTTTTTGGGATAACACTCTCTGATACTGAACAGATTCTAGTTCATCAAATTCTCGCAAGGGCCTCAGCCTGTGAAATTGTCTAAACTAGAATCTGTTCAGTATCTAAGAGTGTTATCCAAAAAAACAAAAATACTGTTTATCAGAGCTAGATAACAAAGACTCCATCCTCGGGCCCATGACTTACCTTACAATGGTGCTTTGGCTCATATCCAATAAATGTCATGGCTAGCATGTGCCAGCTAGCGGGCCAGGAATCCATCATGGCCATTAACCACCACAGTAAGATCTGATATTTACCATAGGCACCCAGCTTCTTTAGTGCCTCTTCTAGCTCCATGTTTCCAAGGGAAATTTGCTATATCATCCGATTTTGATCGAAACTGTTACGCGCCTCCAATACATGCAAATCGCTGTTAGCAGCAAGCGTGGTCCTACTAGAAAGTGGTACAAGATTTCTTGGTCACGCCAGTTATTAACATATATGATTCCGGGACACTTCAACGTAGAAATATATCGTTATCGGTTTTGTTGATCGACGAGTTGTTGAAAGTTGTTCAAAATACAAACTTAAAATCTGGACTTTGCTCACACACCTGTCTTCTAGAGAGTGTTGTCTAATTTCCCTATTCCCTATTTTAAGTCGCATCAAGATATTAAACCAAATAGGAATACTTTTTAAATTCAAATATCCTAATGTAAATGTAGAAATATCAAGCAGAAATTTTGTCAGGAGTTTCAAAGCCTTTAAAAGCTCACTTTGCTTATGCTAGGTATCAGTTCGATAGTGCTTGATAATGTGGTTGGGTTATGGACAAATCATCCGAGTTGTCTTGAATCATGTTTCAAGGTGTCAGGATTAAGGGCAAATAAACTGACAATCAAGCTTCTTGGGTGAGGTCAGGTAAATTTTACTGGGTGAAGACACTTTATGACCGCTGCGGACCACCATATTGTTTGACCCTTTGAAGCTTGATTGTCAGTTTATTTGCCCTTAATCCTGACACCTTGAAACATGATTCGACAGACAACTTTGATGCTCATTTAGGCTAATCCAAGATGTCAGAAATGATACGTATATTGTTTGCCTTTAGGGAAGATGATATAGACGGATTGTTCGTTGGAAGTCTTGAAGCTTAAATAAACAGTTCCGAAGTACAACGATTATACATATGTCATTGGAAGCACATAAGGCGAAACGTGCTGAAGTAAGTGAGCCCCGTTGTTGTTACACATCATCCGATGTGTTGTTACACATCATCCGATGTGTTGTTACACATCATCCGATGTGTTGTTTAGTGCGGCTACACTAAATAGTTCAAACATTTTCCCATGCCGTTGAATTTTGTTGCTCACAAAAACCATTTGTGTTCTTTTTCCATTAAAAGCAATCAAAACACCGTTATACACACTTTGGGTGACATCCGAGCTAGATATATGTATATAGCTTTGTTTGTCTTTGTTATGTATTTTAACCTTTTCTCGAGTTGTGGAAAAGTAGGCCTAAAATCTTATCTCCACCCTTATTTAAAATAAAAACTGTACTTAAAGTACCGAATCATTCGTTAACTGTGTGACTTGCCGGCTTATGTGAACATTTTCTATACCTGTATATAATTTGATAAAATTAAGTATGTTTATGATACCACTATCTCTATACATGTTCTAAAGTGTATTTAAAACAATGTTTGTTTTTGCACTTTTGTTATCGCTTTGAACCACTGAAGGTCCAATGGTCAATTTTCACATTATTTATTGCTCTATATGTGTATAAAAAGCTGAGATTTGTATTGATACGTTTTGAACTGTTTAATCGGAACGTGATATAAATATTTATAACATACTTTATAACATGTTTTCTACTCAGTGTCGTGAAGAAGAAAAAGAGAGAGAGAAAAAAAAAAAAACCACGTATGTTTACTTATAGAACCCACGTTCTATTTTTATATTTTAATAGCCACGGATATTGAGTAATCACGATAAAATAACACTAGCTAAAGCCTATTTATGTGGTTAAATACTGCAGGGTGGTGATAACGTTTTTCCGATCCCATCATAATTTGATTTTTATGAAAAATGTTGTCCTTTTCATAGAATAAAAATAACCACCAAATCATTGTTAAATCTTAACTTAATTTGCGTTAGATGAAGTGATTGATTGATTGATTGATTGTGGTTTAAGCCGTATTTCAGGGTTTTCACAATGACGGCGCACAAAACCACTGGGCGAGGGAAACCATTTAGAACAATAAGGCAAATTTTATGGATTTTATTAAATATATAGAATTAAACTTCTTGTCTCGGTAAACTCAACGGTTGGTACATCTGGAATTAACACTACTCGTCCCGCAATGAATCACCTATATAATATCTAATTCTGCTCAATATTTAGTGGGTATCCTATGAGACTAGTAGCTTCCTAATGTGACAGATATTGTGTATCGGAGCTTTGTGAGAGCAGTTTTGTTTTTCACTTTGCATAAATCAGTGAATCGATCGTTCAACGGATAAACGAACAAACGAACTAACGTATGAGTTTCTTGTGCAAGCGGCATTTAGTATCCTACCTGGGCATAAAACAAGAACATAAGTTTGATGGTTATTTGGTTTTTCGATTATTCTTATATTTTTGGGTAATTTGATTAGCTACGTTTCGGCCCAGTTACTAAGAGCAATGTTTGCTTGAAAACGATCTTAGCAACTAGGCTGACACGTCGCTTATAAATATACCCAGAAGTTGAAGATCCATCAAACTTATGTTTTTGTCAAGAATGAATGCCTCTAACCGCGAAATGTATACTTTTAATGCACCTGCTCAAATCTGAATATCGACCGGACATACATGTTATAGGTTTCAAGTAACTGTGGTCACCGGTTGGTGGTTTTTAACTGTAGTTTTCATCCCATTTTCCACCTTACGCTGACAATAAAACATCGTCACCAAATTGAAATGAGCTTCCTTCAGTACGACATTAAACAGTTCATCAATCAAAATAAAAGAATAAAAAATGATCAGTGTCAATTAACAATGTTAGTAGGATGGATTCGGTTTGCAGTTTTAGTAAACCCATAAACCCAATCGATAAAAGGTCATGACCCTGTCTTAATATAACGCTCAGCTGACCATGGCTTAACAAAGCGACGAGAATCGGTGTTAATGAGATGTTGTATAATGTGCTGTAACACTCCCCGAGGACTCGGCTGTTTGTGTATATGAAGGACTGTTGATTATTCATGTGTGTGATCTGATTTAGGCCAGTTACGTACCATTCTACACACTGGTCGATTCGTCCACACTTCGATTCATCGCCAGATGTCTGACCGCTGTGCTATAACACCGTGAGCCAGAAATGGACGCAAGTGAGGGTAATAGACTACAGAAGGGCTATTTCTGATTGTGGTCAGTGTGTTGTTGACTCGGGAATTAGAAGCTCAACGTGCCGGTTAGTATGCACACGCGTATTAAGTGGTCAGCGTAAAAGTGAAAGATGTGATGGTTATGTTGTCGCACTGTGTCATCTGCTTTTGTAACCGTAACTGATCAGTGATCATGCTATTTATGGACTCTGAGGACGCCTTCTGATTTCGACCCCGGTGCACCATCAAAATCCTAGCGTAAACACGGTTGGTTTAGTACCATCGTTTGTCTCTACCAAAAAATAGGTAGACATCGGAGGACTTTCTTAGTTTTTTCTGTATAGATTTTGGAATAAGCTGTTATAGGTCAAGTAGGCTTCACCAATCAACAGACAAATCGGCTTGGATGGTGATTGCTTCAGCGAAGTGATTTTCTACCGGGTTGATTATTATTTTGGAAGGATTTTAATATCGGCCAATAGGTTCTGGCTATACACTAAGAGACTGAGACTGATATATTGGGAGTTCTTTTAGTTGTATTTGTGATCTGGATTGTGCAATAGATCAATAAGCTTGAAAACGGAGCTTATATTTACAGGAAGGCCATAAACAGACTTCGTTTAAGAAGAAACGGAAACGTCATACAGACAACGGCTAGGTAGGGATTAGTATCAACCAGCTCCGATACACAATATCTGTCACATTAGGAGGTTTGTGTTGAACAAAGAAACTCTACCTTTAGATAGATATATATGAAGACATACATACTATAGCCCTACTATAAACGGCGTGATGGTCGAAGGCGTTTTACCCCTCATGTTGTAAGGTGCGGAATCGATCGTGCTCTGCTATCGGTCAGTGTGCAATTTGCAGACGACCTCAGATTTGATATTGGTCAATGCTTCCATCTACATCCTATGGACAAACAAGACAACAATGCACGTAAGTGTTTTAGACGCATACATTAAACGGCGTCATCTTGGGATATGAGCTAAAATAGAATTTTCTGCGGCTCTGGATTTTAGTATAACTTGCAATCGCGTATCAACGAAAACATCTAAACGAAACTATTACGGAAAGCCTGATGAGATGAGTTAACTCCAATTTGAGTGTGCTGCCATCAGACGTGTTCAAATATTGACCATTGTCTATACAGTACAAATACTGTTGGTGAAGAAAACCTTTTTCACTTGTTAAGGCTTTGGTTTTCATCAAGAAGTTGATGTTGTTGTTGTAAGGTGATACGATTCGTTAAGCGAACATTGTGCTATAACTGAATTACACGTTGTGATGCTGTGAGGGGAACATTAAACATAATTAAAACAAGCATGCCAAATACAGTCTGACGCAGACGGTTCTCACTAGCATTTCAAATATATTTTTGAGGAAATCTTGGGTACGACACACTTGGAGTAAAATGGCTCTGTCAACAACGTGTCAATCACTGGCCGCGTGTTTGAGAGAGATCAGCGAGGAATTGGACCGGATTCGGTTAAAGAGTAATACACTGAGTATTGTCTCCTTCTCTGTGTTTAACCGAGTTAGACAATGGCTAACGTCTCGATGTAGTTCTGTTTTCATAACTAGTGTTTCAAGTGCGGAGAGAACAGACACTGTGAAGGAAAAGTCACCATGATGCAAACAAATTAAATGATGTCAGTTTTATGTCGTGTATTTCTTAAAGGGAGAGAAAACGAAAACAAGCCAAATTATAGATTATTTCAAGTTGTTACTAAAACTGCTGTTCCGTGTTTTGAACTGTTTTACTCGTTTTCCACTAAAAGACACTTCAACTGAACTACTGTAAGTAAAATGTATAGTGGATTTTTCGTGCTACATTTCTTGAAGTGATCATGCCACTGAAATAAATGGATACAAACAAAATGTTGTTTATCAGATTTAAAACTTTATTCTGTCATTCTTAAAGGCTGAGATTAGCTAGGGTTAAATTTGAGTAATTAATGTTATTTTTATCTCCCATAACTACATAATTACATTTTGGCTCAAACAGTCCACCATACATTTTACTTACAGTTGTTCACCTTGAGTGGCTTTCAATGGAAAACGAGAAATCCAACAAGACTTGCCACAGCAGTTTTGTTTACAGCTGGTTACGGTCTATAATTTGACTATGTATTTTTTTTTAGACTCTACCTTTGTTTGACTCTTGAGATATGTTAAATTGAAGACGGCTAACATTGCGCGAATAATTATAAATCTATTACATGTGAATGCTTTCCATTTCTTTGTATGTTGTATCGACTTCTCTTTGTGAACATTTTTATCGAAAAACATTTTCATGCTTTTATATTTATTGTATTTTTTACCCAGGAAATGTTTTTTTTAAAGCTAAGTTACTCTTGGAATTCACTGAACTGCAGAAAAAATAAAATAAAATTGCGCGCTTATATACAAGGAATGCTCTATGTGATTGTATTCGTTTTGGGTTTATGTGTTGTTGTTGTCTTAGAACATAATGTAGGCCTATCCCTTAACTTAACTTTGTGATCTAAACCCACATGCACGTCGCTCGGTTATCTAAGTTTGCTTGTGTGCTTATTGGGCAAATGGCGGTAAATTGGTTTCCGGCGAACAAAATGTAACCTTTGTAGGCATATTCATACACCGAGCTTAGTGATGACACCGTAATAACGAGAATCCTGCGTGGTATAACCGATTCAGAGAGTTATACTTAAACATACACAGAGAGCTAATCATTTTTGTTTTCTTTCCCAGACAATTTATTTCCCGAGTATTTTTTTTTTTCAAGTAAGAAACTTTGAGGAATGACTTTGTGCTTTAAAATATTCGACTGAGTATTACAAGTATTTATTACAATTGAACATCTTATGTGCTGTATGCTTTTACTTTAACATTTTACCACATTACACAGTTTGTTCGATTGTCTCTCGCTGGAGGAACTTAAGCAATGCCTTTAACGGCATCGTTTCCAATATTCGTTGACAACACATATCCTAAACATTCTCTAACGGTGTATTCAGAATTGCTTATAGCTGTGGTCGGTCGATAACCTAATTTCCCGGAATACCAACCGATGAATATAATATTTCTGTATAATCCCAAGAGAAACTCATCTTGAGGTCATTGACTCTTCAATTGTATTCTCCATCATGTTAAGCGATCAGTTTTCTTTATCGTGATCAATTGTACCAAACGATCAACTGTAATGGATAGAAAGAAAACTATAAATTCTCAATCAGTATAAGCTCTTCTTAAACTCTATATCGTGTACTTGTACCTGCACATATGATGATTAACTGGTTTGTTTGATTGGGGTTTTAAATTATTTCATCACGTGATGGTAGGCTAGCCAGATGGGACGACACATTCTAAAATAGAGTATCAAATCATTCTCCCTACCTTCGAGTTTTTCACTGAAAATATATTGACTGGCCACCTTGTTGTTCATATAGAAAGAGTTATCCCTGTTTGCTTTTTGTAGCGAGTAAGTTAATTTGTGTTTAGATCGTACTGTTCACGATTTTATCTATTTTTTCCTGCCTTTTACAGACTTCAAATTGAATCGGCACTATAAGTAGTTACTTCAAATATAATATTTTGATTAAAGCTAAACAAAGAATTGCAGAAAATGTATAAAAAGTATTTAATAAGTTCCAAATAAGTGCACCGCATCGCTCTGTACGATGCGGGAATTACAAAGTTTAAGCATGGCACAGTTCTGTAGCTAGCAACATGCAAAGCAGGACAAAACATTTATGTAACATTAACAAAACAGGACACCACAACAAATAAGCATGCTGTGCCCCTTAGCCCAAAGAGCACCAGGGCACAGGAGGCTCACACCCAACCACCGGCAATATTTACGTCGTCCCCTAGTAAGTCTACATATTTCTGAATATACGGTATAACTGTACAAATAAACCATAACAAATTTACATGAATACAAAGTGGATAACCACTATTGTGTGTGAGTATAATTACATATGCTAATGTAAATTTACACTCCGAACTATTGTTAGTATGATACATAGCAGAATGTCACATTTGAAATGAACAAGGCCACGTAGAACGATACATGTTTGTTAAATCTGTTTAGTGCGGTATATAAAACGCCCAAATATTGAGACACAAGAATACATAATTCTGAAAATGCTTTTACAGAAAAAAATTCCCATCAATTTTACTCTTGTTTTACCGTGCAGCCCAGAGAGCCGCGGGGCACAGGAAGCTCCCGCGAACAGCCAACTGACTAAATTGAAATGCATTTTAAACTATATGGTTTTAATAGCAAAAATTACATTTTTACACAAACTGACAAGGTAAGTACATTTTTAACAGTAACCCAACAAACAAATACGTAAACATTGTAATTGGGTTTGAAATGAATGGGCATTCTCGTAATACTTTACTTCATCGAGTAGGCACCATAAATATAAAACGACAATCTATCGTATGACATAATTTTGCACACTTGGGTTTCTTTCCAAGCGCTGAATTGTCCATGGATGCTGCCGCAATCAGCATACAGTATAATACATTATATGTAAATTTACAACAAATAGAGCTGGAAATTGAGATACCATGCAAGTTGCTGTACATTTACAGCATTGCAGGTCCTGTTAACAGATATTATTCTCTGAAGAGATTTATCATCAACATCACTTATTGATTTGTTTGTTTTAATTGGTATTTACCGTCGTACTCAAAGGTATTTCATTTATATGACGACGGATTCTCCACTTCTTAATCTGCTCTTCTCAATGCGGCGGAAAACAGGGAGGAAACCTCGTAAAAACCGACCCCGCGATTGCCGAAGTCACCTCATGTGACTCCCTCATCATCACCGGGCCCCCATCACTTATTGATGTTACTACACAATTTTTCACCCGTTTGTTATTACAGTTCACACAAACAAAATTGTGTGTGTCTGGAATGGTATACCTACAGCTATGATTTGTAAAGTTACAACAAAAAGAGTTGAAACCAGATTAACTTAATAGCAGTGGATAAAGTTGTAAGCTTTCAACTTCTGGGTATATTGACAAGCGACGTTTCGGCCTAGATATATCCAATATACCCAAAACATCGCTTGTCAATAAACCCAGAAGTTGAAAATCGATCTTAGTCTTGATTTTGTAATGTGCCCAACTTCTATATGCCTCTTAAACAAGATCTAAATATTTAGCCCTGTGCACTATTTGTGTCATCTAAATCTCTCACAAAGACAACACAGTGAGTAGAAAAGAATTTCAGAAACTCAAAACTTAACTGAAGGCAAACTCTGTCAACCGATTCTAAGATTTCATCCTCTCCAAAAACGAGAATCGTAACTTTATTTTTAGATAGACTAAATGCCTTTTTAGCATGTTTTCGGAAATGCTCGGCTAATTCCGCAATGTCTGTCATCTTCCCGTAACAATCAAGGGTGTAAGCTAAAGTGCCATCTTGCGGACAATTAAACCATGAACCAAATAGTACAAGTTGAAGATCATCCCTATTTTTGGAGGAAAAACTTCCGGTGACGTATTTTGTTCGTTTTTGAATGAGGTCTGCGTTCTCCACGATTGGTTTATATACGTCCCATTCTATAACGAGTCTCCTGGGGAAAAAATAGTTGCACAGTTTTTCGTTGGCTAAAATACGACGAAGGGTGTCATCGTCAAGTTCCATAACTCTGTCACCATCTAAACCTGATTCCAGCGATTGTTGGATGGAGACTGGAAGGTTGTAATATTTTATAGGCTGAAATTAAAGTTGATTTAATGTGATTAGAATTAACTGGATCCCGTTTCAAATTGCCCATACCCAAATACTTGAAGCTTGTCCCATTTCGCTGAGTGACAAAGAAAGCATTTATGCATTTTTCATGTAGCCTTGCTCTTTTCTAACAAAATGTGTTCTAACCATTCCGCCTGCGTCTCTCAAGTTATCCGATTTAATAGCAAGCTGGGATATCAAGTGACCCTTGCATGTCATAGAACACCGACTTTATAGCCGCGCCATATTGGAATCGATTTGAGTTCAGTGATGTTACAAATCGCGTTAACGGTACAAATCGTTTGATTGATTGATTGATTGATTGGTGTTTAACTCCGTGCTCAAGGGTATTTCACTTATATGACGGCGGTGTATTCAAAAAGAAGACAGCGATTCACAACCAAAATGTGTAGTCACTTAAGTGTTATCGCGGTTGTAAAGACAACGTTCCTCGAGTGCTAAATAGGTCTATGACAGCATGAATATTATCTGGAAACATACTGCCCTTAGCCAGGGGGCTAAATCGTTTGAAGATATTGGTTAAATATCCCAGAAATAGTAGCTAGATAATATGCTATATTTAAGTGGCCTCAAAATTACATCTTCTAAATCAGGGACTGCAAATGACGCTGTGTTTTTGGAGAATAGTTCATCCGGACTTGCGGCTAGTCCTAGTTACTGCAACAAGTCCGGAAGCATTCTGAATCTCAACAATATATAATCAAAGTGATTTTTCCGGAATGATGGCAGATTGCAACGTTTTAAAGGGTACAGTAACAGCTTTTTACCTACCCGTCTGTAAAGTTCAACATATTTTCTTTGTTTTACTGGGACGTCCAATAGGTTACTCAGCGTGTTAGAGCTGAACTCTTCATACTTCAGACGGGGACTCATTTCTCGGATGGTGTCCTTGAGAAAGTTCCACATCTTCCCATAGATCCCCTGACCATGGAGGTCTTCCCGAACTCGGCTTCCTTTTGTAGACATCGTCGTCCCTCCATCAGTGATGTAAGCTCCGGCAAAGCCGACCTAAAGTGGGATTTATACAACTTAAATATACGTTATCACAGGTAACTTGCAAGATAATCGATCTCAAATTAGGACAACAGTTTCTGGTGTTATCTTTCAGAGGAATACAGATCAAATCGTCTAAATGTAAAGTCGCCGAACGGGTGATTAGGACGAATCGTCTACTATTTTAGGTCGAATCGTGTAAAACTTAGGACGAATCGTCTAAAATAATAAATTGCATACCTTACGCTGTATACAAGCGTCTGATCTGTATGTTTCAGTAAATCTACTGTCATCACCAATGAATGATACAGTGCACAGAAATTACCATACCACGTTATAACGGACTGCCGGCCGGTAAATTACAAGCGCACAAATTACTCAAAATCACATATTCAAACCATTCGTCCTAAGTTTTACACGATTATATTATATTGTAAGTCAGCTATACAGAAGCACTTATATTGATGCTGCTACCTAGCGGCCAAACACTTCGTACTGATTTCTCTTCTTTCTGTCTTCAGTAGCTGAGTTAGGCCTCTCGGCGTTCAAACATAAATTACTCTGGCTTGCTGGGGTTTGATGGTCAGCATAGGCCCCAACTAATTTATAACCAATCAGAATACAACTTTTCTGAAGGCTATGGAAGCTTTTGTTTCCGGTCTGACGTCACGTTAACCCAACCTACAAACCTACTTCATTATTAGTTTATGTATCGCGTACTTTTTATGCACTTTTTGGAGTATTGTGAGGAATGAATTTAGTCATGGATTTATAGGGATATATGTGTGCACCTTGAATACTTGGAGAGAGAAAATTTACTGTAGTATGCCACAGTATATAGTTTTAAAAATAATTGGAGAGACACAAGAAACAGCGTAACACAAGGACTTGTAGATGGAAACTCCCAACTCTTTATTTCCATCCCAGCTTAAATAGCCGGCCAGTATCACAGTTTATCAAAGTATTAAAGATAATACCCAGTGACTAAGCTGGCCAAGGAGTTAAGAACAATAAAATAAGCATTTAAAGTGACCGTTGATAGGAGGGGAATAAGATACCACATAAGTATGTTACATAAGTTACTTACTAGATAACACAACCTAATTCCTGGTCGAAGTATGTCATGTTAACCCTTCATATGGTAGGGTTGGGTATTTGTTAAATCCGTTTCAAAACTTACATGTATATATAACAAAAATGAGTTGAAACGAAGGTATTGTATCAATTTGTTGTTATAACCATTCAAATGACATAATATAATAGGTACATAACATGTGCATCGTTTGGCTACAAACACAGATGCCTCGGTCTGACACGTTTTTCTTTTTCACTAATGTCGACTTCGTTACTTATCTACTTTCGACTAGATGTTGTAAAGTTCAGGTGCCCCGATTAAAAGAGACTATACCACAATTGACCAAATTATCTGGATATAGGTATGGGTTAATGATAAGCTTTCTCTTCCTTTAATATACAACACTTACATATCATTTCCCCGTGAAGTCGTTCAATCTCAGCTATACAAAACATGACTAAGATGAATTTTCAACTTCTGGGCATATCCATCTTAGTATTGTTTTGTTATGTGACCAGCCTCTAAATGCCGCCTAAACAAGAAATCTCTGCTACTACGCAGACAAAATCCCCACCATTAATCACTTCATCGTCTCTTCCTTCAAAAGTTGCCAATGTTCAATTCAGCCTCTCTATAATTAAGAGTTGCTCTACCGAAAAATAGGTCCATTCTTGCAGATTTCATGTATTCTTAGTTTTTTTCATCTATTTGCCCGTCCAGTTGCTCCACGTTTGTAGCCGCTAAATCTCTCACCATGGCAACACAATGAGTAAAATACAATAGAAAAAGTTTGTTTGATTGGGGTTTTACGCCGTACTCAAGGTTATTTCATTTATGTGGCGGCGTGCCAGCCCAATCGGTGAAGGAAAACACCTTAAAGGATGCTGGCAACAGGACATTACATTTACATAACATTAACAAAAGAGGACACCACAATAAATCGACATCCTGTGACCCTCAGCTCCAAGAGCACCAAGGCACAGGAGGCTCCCACCCAACCACCCGAGGCTCTCACCCTGAACAAAAAGAGAATCGTTCCTTTTACTTAACATACAACATATATTGATACCTACCATATCCCCGCGCGGTCGGTCTATCTCCGCTACTACACCCACAAAATTCGGATCACTAATCATTTCGTTGTATTTTGAAGGCAAATAGTCTCTTCCTCCAAAAGCTGTCAGTATGTTCGATACAGTCTCTCTATCATTAAGAGTTGCTCTGCGGAAAAAGAGCTCCATTCTTGCAGATTTTAGACGTGGTTTTCTGTTTGGGGTCTAATAATAGGCTACTACGTCCTTTAGACTTCAGTGTACGTTATTTTACGCAACTAGGTCAGATGTGCTTTAAATCGACCCCGAGGTCGCATAAATCATTTACATTTTATGAAGTGTTATTAGCCTAGTTTGAAGGATAACGCATGTTCCGTCATATAACACGTGAGTAAGGAGTGATACAAAAACCTGTGTATGTGAGAGCATATATAGTAAAATCAAGAATGTTATTTACAGGAGAAAACCCGAGTTACTGTACATTCGAGAAAAAAATCGACGAGTCGAAGTCGAGGCGATTGTTTTTAGAAAGTGTAACCGGGGTTAAGGAAAGATGACCCGTAACTCATAGCCATAAGTTTAAATTGGATTTATTCTCAGAGCTCACCATTCCAACACACT
>JAVFBZ010168269.1:0-16774 GCA_032466195.1 Katharina tunicata
CGACGTAATCACGTGACGTCATTCTGCACTCGTTTCACCTTTAAGGGTTTTTCTGCCATACAAGTCAATGGGAATCCTCTGTAAACAAAACATTAAAAATAGTCCCGGTTTCAGGGGATGTAGATATGGAAAAATATCTGATGGCTCTGTATCTTGCGGGTCTGCGCTATAGGTATATGATAAGATATAATATCAGCATGACATGCCAGGAATTTATATTAAACACATCTAGATTATAATGGATTTCAGGGAAAAAAATGTCTAATCATGCCAAGAAAACGTCTTCGTCGAGGAATGCCGTAACTCTTTTCAAATTGTGGATCGGACACGTGGTTTATTTATTAAATGTGTGTGTGCTTGTGTATGCCACAGACAACAATAACTACTTCAGTATTGTGTTTAATTGGTATCTATGGCCTTCCATAGAAACATAGGATGTAGCCGTTTGTTTATGTTATTTTAAACATAATTGGATGGCGAGAATTATATTGTTACACAAAATGACAAATGCACTACAAGCAAAATGTTTATATGTGTTTTCGTAATAGTCTAGACAAGTTTTTAATGGATGTGTATACGAACATATTTTAGACCAATGTGTCAAAAGACACGTGAAGTATTGATCAAAATCTTTTTCTGCCTAATGTGAGCATTGGTAAGTAAAATGGAAGCTATGTATGGATCATACAACTTTGCCACCATTAATCTAAGCCAGCCTGCACTATCCTTAGGCACAATTCATTCGCACGAGTTCTGCAAATGTCTATAGATCTGTTCTTTCGTGTGATTTCTGAATAAAGTCACACTGCAACGTATCCTTGGGTTATAACATAGTTTGATATGAGTTATACGTAACGCACCAACAAGCAAGAATTTGTTCTTATTTAAGAAATTTCGTGTAGGCCTACCATGTTTAATTTGTATTGATTATTGCCACTTCGCTCTACCGCGGGTGGTTCGGTGGGAGCCTCCTGTACCCTGGTGCTCTCTGAGCTAATGGACTAAGAAAGCCTTTTTTCATAAATGTCCTGTTCTTCGTCCTGTAAATGTACCGATGATTCCGCTGTTGCCATTTTTTTTTAATGTGATTCTCTTCGCCGATGGGGCTGGCACGCCGTCATATGAGTGAAATGGTCTTTAGAACGACGTTAAACATCAATAATAATTTTAAAAAAAGCAAACCCTTAACTTTACCTGTTATATCATCATGTCAACCTTAGAAAAATAAGGAAAGGTTTCCGATGGCCGTCCAAAGCGCGAGGTGGATTTTCACGAGTTTTCTTCCCGGTGTTTACCCATACATCGATAACGTAAAGAAGTTAAAGTAGGTACGACGTAAAAAGCAATCAAATAAACAAATAAATGGGACTTGACCGCTAATTATTTGCCTAGGAAACATAGGAACTGGACATTGTATTGTCCAGTTAAGCCGATAATCACACGACTTTATTTGTGAGAGATTTTGTGTTCAAACTTTGGAGTGGTTTAGGAATGTTTATTACCCGCTCTGGGGTGTCGATAATCGGACATCCGGTGATGACTGTCTTATATTGACGGCAGCATCAACTTCCTCTGTTTAAAATCGTAAAGTAAATTTATGCACGATACCTATAGCGCTATGAAGACATTGGGCTCGGGAAAGAGAACTTGAATACAATACTTTTCTGAACATTGTGCATCTGCAGCAGTTTTCCAAGCATCTGGAAGAAGATTTGTGTGCAAACTTATTGATACAGAGTCGTCACTTGTGGACTTTGTACCCTGAAGATTTCAACTATGTCCACACATTATCTCTAGCTCAGAAGAATTATACCGTTTACAGTGACACCCGTTAGAGAACGATTGAGTACATATTATGTTGAGTGGAATTAGAGTGGATAATTCCCATCCATTATTTGCTCCGATATCCTTCTCTTAATTGTTGTCAACAGAGAATACCACCAAACACGAAAATTGAACATAAATATTGTCGTGAACATATGTAATCTGAAACATATATGTTATATAATTTACAAAGTAGAGTTATGGTTTTAAAATAAACCGAAATATTGAATCACCATGCATCCAAGTGTATCTTTTGTTGAAGTCGTAACTTTCTCTACTTTGTTAAACTCATAAGTGGAAATAAGTCTATATAATTTACCATACTAAAGAATAGACTTTCGCAAATAAATGAAATAATCTCAGAAAATCAAGCATAGTGTCCGTATTCATAAAGCAACTTAAGCATTTCTTAAAGTTAAAGAATACTTAGCTAAATTTCAGACCTTCATTTTCTATTGAAACAAATTAAATGTGACATATTTTAGTTTCTATTTTAAAAGTGTCACTTATAATGTATCATTTAGCATCACAACACATTCTGTTTATTTATTTAAAATGAGGTTTGAAATTTGGCTAAAAGAAATTGAACTTTAAGAAATACTTTTAATGAATACGGACCCAGTACTTCTTTGTTCGTCTCTAATCTAAACAATTTGTTACATAATTAATTAAACATGCTAAAGCATTTGCAAAGACTTTCATAAACAACTGCTTCGCAATCCGATCAGATTTGCTCTATACTCTGCTATGTTAGAAAATTTAAACACTTTGACGTCAAGTTTGATTACCATGGCTGCAGTTTTTAAACGTATCTTATTGTTATATGGGCCATGCTACAACTGAGGTAGTGGGGCCGTTTGGCGCATTGGGGCTGTTTTAGGTAACTTTATTTCTGTTATTGCTGTAAGGTGTTTTACTTGATGTGATAATTAGCACATTGTCTGCATTGGTTTTTTAACTAAACCTGCTAACACCAATCTGCTGATCAAGTCCGTGACTCCGACTTTTTGTATCGACAGCAAATTTAAAGTCACCCTGACACAGTCACGTGTCCGAGACCAATTAAGTGAATATTTACCTAGAGTTTCTCGTTTGACCCGAGACACTGGCGAAGACAGTTAGGTCAACACAAATAATAACATCACCTTGTCGGCAAAACACACTCTCATGTTGTAACCATGCCACTGCGCAACAGGACACCAGCAATAGCCGGTAATAATCAAGTGATTTTACACTGAAAGATCTTCATTGAGTATTTCTACACAGACTGGATGCCATTATAATATGTCCAGTCTGCTTAATTAAAGCAAGTTCATTAACATACATCTAATTGAAGAAACCAACCAAAAAGTGTAAGCGTTTGACACCACCTCAATAGTAACATTTTACAGAGGTGTTTTGCCTTTTTGTTTAACGTCTGTTTTCAAGATGAATCTCACGTGGTTCGCGACCTCAATCGTGACTTTTCCGACACGTTCCCTACCTAACAAGATGACAATTTGCTCCTAAAAGAACGTTTAGACCCACCTGAAGCCGTCCCACGTGACATTTGATGAAATAAATCTTGCGTGTTTCATCTACAATCCGTTTGTATTCAGAGAGAATATCTTTTAAGTGCTTTAATATTTTTAATTTAACAACTTGATCCACTTGGGATTTTTGTTGTATTTTTTATTTTTTATTTCACGTAATGTTTGCGTGTCACATGATTTCTGCTATGGATTTTCACCATTTCAACGGCTATCTTCAGGCATACAGAATATTGAAAAAATGCTGTCAGCAAAACAACAAATAAAGTTTCTATGAAGATAAATTAGTTTGCAATAAACAGTGGTGCGAGTTCGTCTTATACAGCTGTGTAGAGCATTAAAACAGCTGACTAGCATATTAATAGCGTTCTTTTTTCCCGAATTAAAATTATATAAAGGGTGCAATTAATACTAAAGAAGTTTTCATTAAACCTTTTCTGTGTTGACTTACACTCCCACGCCACCTAGAAGTTGGAAGTAAAACTGAATTTTGCCCTTTCCTGTACGGTAGCTGTCCTAATCCGAAGTGTCACTATTTGGTTGAAGATTTCCGTTTTAACACCTTTAAATCGTCACCACAATTACATTCTTGATATACTTTCGCACTCGAGATCCCCAGTACATCAAACACCAAACAACAACAACAACGAGTATGTTTTCAAGTGTTATAGCAATGTTTTTGTGTTCGCTGACTTCTCAAATAGCCATGACACAGACTGTCCAGTCAAGAGTTGAGGAACAGGTGGATTGCTTCTTTATTTATGGTTTAGAAAGTCAACTGTTTTATCCCCACTTCTCGGCCTGACCAGATGAGTCAAGTTGAAGAGATGGGAATGTCCGGCGGGCTGTTGTGCAGCAAAGAGCGGCTCAGTCTATCACAATACTCTATACCCACCGCTACCGTAATGCTTACGTTTACATCAGTATGGAGACTGCAAATAGGGAACCACGGACGCGTCTTGTGTCCGAATGATTTGAGTAATTTTATCATATTCTAAAAACATTCATTTAGCTTTTTTGTCTATCTTGGATTTGCAGGTAAATGTCTTTTCTTGTATGTGTTTAAATATTTTGTAATCATTGTCGTATTTGTGTGTATATTCCGGGCTGGGATATCATGTACAAGATGATTGATAATAAGATCATACCGTGAAGTAACGCGAATGGATTTTGTCTTTTTATTCAATCAAATACATCAATTGTGTTTGTTCTTATGACGATCGATAATGGGGTTTGTCTTAAAATCAGTTAATTAAATTTCTGTTTTAAAGACATTGGCCGATCAGATTTCGTCTTTAGAGCAGTTTATTAATTTCTGTTTTGAAGACATTGGCCGATCAGATTTCGTCTTTAGAGCAGTTAATTAATTTCTGTTTTGAAGACATTGGCCGATCAGATTTTGTCTTTAGAGCAGTTACGCAAATGATAAAAAGACAATTGGATTATTACCGCGAAATAGCGCAATGTAGATAATACTAATTATAGAAGCAATCAATTACAATAAATTGATTGTTTGTTTGTTTGATTGGGGTTTTACAAATTCATTGAGGTTATTTCACTCATATAACCGCGTACCTGCCCAAGGGGTAGAAGAAACCACCCGAAACGACGCTGGCAACACAATACACTACAGTTCATTTACAGGACGAAAACCAGGACACAACAACAAATCGGCTTCCTGATGCCTCTTATAGCTCAGAGAGCACCAGGGCACAGGAGGCTCCCACCCAACCATCCACATGAACTAATATATTAATAAACACCCAACACATAATCACTTGCAAGTGTTAGTCAACGCTAGCTTAAAGTCAGATGCGCACAAATATTCTGTATTTTGGGTTTTCACAGAATCACATGAATTATATATATTTTCTTCAAAAAGTAAAAGTTAGAGGTAATCCGTTAAGGTTACGGTAGTTTAAAAGCCTGGTAAAAGTAAAAAAAACATAAAAATTCTGCCAGAAAATTTAATTGGAAATGTGTCAATCTGCTGTAACTGAGTACATCTGAGACACACTTTGATGTACCGACGTCACTCCTAGTCAACCGTGTTAGCCACACCCCTTACAAGGTTTAAAATGTTGACTCGTTACAAACAAGGTCATTCACCGCGGCAGGATCAAAGCCTTTTTGAGTATATATGGCCAGCCCTCTTTCCGTTAAATGCTCGATTTCTCGTGGTCCATAACAGCTTTGATCCCAATGAATATTTTTTATTATAACGTGACTGTTTTAATTTCTGAACAAACATCAAATCTTGTAAAAATCAAGGCTAATGGAATTAGTTGAAAAATCCAAATTTTGGGTGCGTATGTGACTTTAAAAATACCTAATACATTGCCGAGTTTCGTTTCACTGTAGTATTCACCGCCAACGTTACAATGACTTTTCAAAATGTAGAGAATGCATCTTGGGAGTCAGGAGCGATGTATTGCGTAAGGTAAATCGTTATTTTCATATTTTTTGACATATTTCCTGCATGTGGACAGCTTATTTTTATTCATTGCCCAGGACAGCACGTTTATATTTGTCTTTGAAATTCTAGTTCCCGTTTATATCGAAATAACTTTCTTATTTCCGTATAGAGAGTGACGCAACCTGAAATTGTTTGTTGTTGGCATTTTTTCTGCTTCAGGCTTGGACAGGTGAGACTCACTGTTCAAGGCATGTCATGTTTAAGTGCTAATCGATTTCGGCAAAATAAGTCAAAACGTATTGTCTTTGCACCTTCGAGGTGAGAAATGTTTTTATTGTAGACAAACGCCAAAATGACGCATTAAAAGAGCGAGTTTTTGACGTGTACAAATATTACCGGGACAAGTATTTTGGCCACCGTATAGACTTTTTACCGTAGACTTTTTAAGCCGCTGTGTCCGTGTTTACAGGCGAGTCATTTGTTTACGTAGTTCGAATTATGTCATTCCAGATAGCCTTGTATCGATCAATGAAATTATATATGAGCTACTGATCAATATAGAATCACGAATGGTAAGAAATAGATAGGCCCATTATTATGATTTGAACTCAAAAGCATAGGCTGTGTCGCAAGTTATTGTTAACCTTTATCCACCGTTAGTTTATAGTTTAAACTGTCATAGACTTTCAGCCCTGTATTCAGTTAATTGTGATGTTAGTTTCAATTACAGCCATTGAACTATAACTATATTAAACTATATTTGCTGGTGCAAATTTGTGATTTCGGCTTAGAGAAAGCTTGCAGAGGGGACAAAGCGATCCAATTGGACAGGGGTCCTATAACGGTGACTCACAGTGTATGTCAATTCGTCATAACAATTACTTTTTTTTAGAACAACAGTTGCTGGTTGGCGCAAGTCGTGACTATTTCCGTTACTACTGCGTTCAAACGTGGACCTAGGAAGTTTTGGAAGACGCGACAAAATCAACGCCTAAATCTGAAATATGCCTTAATTATTTTCCTAATTAACAACGTCAGCGCTATATGTAATAAAGCAATTTGTAAGAATTATTACAAATTGCGTTGCTACATACCCTCAAATAGGGTAAGCAGGATAGATGCTACTTAAATCCTCTGAAACAAAGTAAAATGAAATATTACTTTTTTCATATAGATTTTCGTTTATATGGCGACTTTGCATTGTCGATGTTTGGTCGAAAGTAGGGTAATTGCGTTTTCATTACAAATTGCGTTGCTATACATAGGGGTATGTCTAGAGTAAAACATGCAGTGACCCTAACGTTCACAATCGCTTTTCTGCAAAGTGCATTAGCTGTTTTCATATATACACACAATCGGAATGCTGAAAATGTCGTCTACAGAGTTGTAAAATATAAACAAGGGTTAAGTGGCCATGATTATTGAACATACACTTCGGGAAAATATTTTCGCTTATAAAAATATAATATTATATTTACAAATATCTGGCGAGCTATATACACCTGTTTGTGAGTTTAACCAAACAATGGTGTGTAACTTAGAATCTTCAAAACAATCATCGGTGTCTGCTACAAGGTCCTTGTTTTATTTCACAACAACCTATTCAACATTTTACCGATGCACCCGTTTTCAAACTTTAAAAAGGTTTGTCGTTGATTTATATAAAAGTGAAACAGAATCTGTGTCTTTTTACCAATTGTTTTAACGTATTTGCATTGCCTCCAGTGTTCTTGACAAGAATGTGCATATTTTTGTTCTCATCTAAATAGCAAGAACAGCCGCCTTTAATGCTGCCTTTCATCGTCTTAGAAAAACAAAACATGACATGTTTAGTGACCATGAAACTGTTAGAATGTTTTAAATGTTACTGGGGGCCGCGTCGTGGCTCCGTGGTTGAGCGTGGACCACCGAGTCCCCCTCACTGTACCCGGAATAGGTTCGATTCTTGGATTGGATTGGACCTTAGGTTGGACCTTAGGTATATAAGGGAAGTTTTCCGACAGTTGTGGAGTTCGCGGGGTGGTTTTTACAAGGGTTTTTTCGCGATTTTCAGTCATACACCGGCGACGCAAAGTCGTCATAGTAAAATAGTCTTGAGTACGGCGTTAAACACAAATCAAATAAAATAATTAATTAATTAATTAAATGTAGACAAAAAGGGTTAAATAATGTCGTATATTTCTCAAAAATCTGTGGGTATGGCATGACATTAAAATGAATGTATTATAAAAGTATTTATTTATTTGAGTGCGATTTAAGCTCTGAACTTGGTTTCACTCATATAACATCGGTGTTGGTTTGAATTGTGGTGGTATAATGGACAGATCCCAGACAATCCCAACTGCCATAAGAGAAAACCAAAATAACAACAACGACATGTACACAAGCGTACAGAAAAATCGGTAAGAATGACGACTTGCTTTTAGGTAGAATCTGAATGGTCTGGAAGTCATTTGAATACTCAAAATGTGTCGCATAGCCCTTCATATTTGCAGAATAATTTAAATATTATTGGATAGACACATTATTCCGCTATTTTCTTCTGGCACAAGTTTTCAAGTATTTCTTGTTCGAGGCTTGGCTGCAGTTACTGAAGAAAGAATTCCTAGACATAAACACTGGCCAGAAAATTTACAGACGAAAGAAAACGTGATGGAGGCCTACGCCATATTTATAAATATTGTCAGCTTAAATATTCAATAAAATGCGATACTTACATATGTGTTACAAATGTATAAGACGGTCGTTGTGATAGAAAATATGTTTGCCTTACTTGAATGCATGCGACCAGTCAGCCAAGGTTAAAACACCTGTTGTATATTTCAGTAAAAGCACGTCCTCTAGGTAGGATAATTACACTTCAAAATGTCGCATTGACCCGGCTTATATAACATAATTAAAATCTCGTGCTGAATGAGTCCCCTTTTTGTTACATAATATACCCTGTTAATAAACTGCATAAGTGTAAAATTCCAAAGTTTTCAAGACTGATAAGGCAATCGGCAAAACCTCGTGTGATTTCTCGTTATTTCGCTGTTATCGCTTAGCTCGGCCGTGATAGGGGTATGAATATGTATCAAAATGGTACATTTTGTTTGCCTTAAGCCTATTTAGCGCCGTATGGACAATGAACACGTAAGAAAAATAGGGTAATTGAACGAATTTCATATCGCTTTCATATGCACAATGTTTAGTTTAGGAGTAAATTGTGTTGTGAATGTAAAATAAATGGAAACCGTGGAATCTGTCTACATTGGCAGTTTGACCCACAGGCTGTAAACAAGTTCCGGCAAAATGGCGATGATCGTATCACGTCCGAGATGATGTGCGCAGTACATTCGATGGCTTCCGAGTGCTGATACGGTGAAGAACGATGGCCCTCACGTTCGTGGGGTTTGTTACGTGGTATCCGACCATGTAGTCTACCTAAGAAGTGAAAGGCCTTTGACTTCGACTTCAAAGACTAAACCGGCGAATACTTTCATCGAACAACTCTTTATGATTGCCTAATTTTTTAAATCACACTGTTGAGTTCTTTATTGATAATTGAGACGTTAGCGTCACGTTAACCAAGCCAATTACAAGCCAGAGTAATAAACGATCGAAGATTAGTGGGGTTTTTTTACAGCCCCTGCCAGTCTGCTCCCAGTCAACTTTAACCCTCAAACAACAACAACAACAAAGTTCACCTCAGTTGTCATGTGTGTAGTGGCGCGAGTGTGAAATATGTCGAGTCATCGCTAATCTGTTCCAATCGACCCGATGTCGTATTTTAAACCTTTCAAATTAACTCTATCTTGATTCAACTATTTGTATGACGGATTCTCAGATGTGATTAAAGGCATCTTCGTCACGTTCAGATATTGCAACAGTCGGATATAACTCATTGAGATAAATCTAGATTTGTTTTATTTGCTGGCAATTTTGAATTTCCAAGTGATTATTCCATATGTATTTCAAATCACGTTGCGTATACACGAAAGCTTCTTCGCTAGATGGTTGACATCATATTCACTTTATTATGAAGAGCATTGATCACGTATTACAATACATGTGATTAATTTCATCTGATTTAATCCACTCATCCTGTATGGTTTTCACTTGGATCACGTTTAATTTGATAACAAAATTAACATGTCTAATTGCATCAAAAAAAATGTATTTGCCAAAACATTACTTTATTGGCAACTGTGTTGAATATCTGATGCATTACATTTCTGGTCGGGGAAATATTGAGTCTTACTTAACATTAGATTTCTTTCAGACATATTACCATCATTCCTTTCTTATTATACCAGTTGCATTTGAGCATGGATCGAGAGGACATTATTTCGAACACATTTCAGTACGCACTCCCTTAAAATCAAATGACCACAGGTATGGAACAAACTTCTCGTAGATCAGAAACAATCTTTAAACCTTTTCTTAAAAGACACAAAATAAACATGTAGGCTAATACCGTGATTTTTTTTTTTTCAGCAATCCGGGAACCGTTCAAATTTGTTTCCATCATCAAGTATTTTCATTTAATTACCCTATTCCCACCGATCTAAGACTAGTACTTATTTCCTTATACAGGAATATCAAAACCTCGTAGCTAAGAGACCTGTTATATCCTTACTTTACAGACTAACGCGTTCATTTCTTGGTCTACATGATATCCTTTTCAGATTGTGTAACTTAGTCAGTTACAGCGCTGGCCCTTCTAACCAGAGACCCGAGTTCGAATCCCAGTGAAGGCAAACACATTTTCTTTCTCTACATTAAAAAATATATATACACAAAAGTGTCTTTCTCTACATTTATAGAAACATATATAAATATATATATATATATCCCCTCTTTTGGCTTGGTTAGCGTATATCAGCGTTCAGTATCGTGAAATCAATTGTAGACCGTGGTCCATTCGGTAAGAATTCAACTGGCGTTTGGCTGTAGTATAAGATAACTTGATGGTTTCTTGTGCCGGTGTGGCTTATCTTGCAAAAGGTTTATCTGCATATTTAAGGTGTGTTTATGTTCATGCACACGTATGTATTTTTGTAGGGCATAAGTATTTTGTTAATTCATTCTTATTATCGGTTTGTGACTAAACAAACAAAGCAGAATTCGAAAGTTGTCACAGGCTTGTGTCCCAAATTTTCCTATCATCGCATATGTTAAAATCGACGCCAACGCACTTACAAAAATTAGGCACATCTTTTATAATCCTCAAGAAAGAGGGCTATTGGAATCAAAAGGCGGAAAGACTGACAAAATAACCAAATGACCAGGTCATTAAATAACCGAAAATGTTTTCAGAAACATTCAATTTTCATTTTAAAATTTATTAACCTTGAACAAATATCCTATGGAACAACCGCCAATGGACTTTAGAAGCATATAACAGCCGTGCATGTTTGAGGGTTTCTACAAGTTGTAACCTTTAAAGTCTTCCTTGTGTACTATTGCTTAAATTGGAATTGACCTAGTTTGAAGTGGTATACACTTTTCAAAGCTTAACATTATATTTGACTACGGTTCATTAGTTCCACTGATAATTTTAACGTTACACACAAGTAGTGCAACTCCGACGAATAGAGGGTTCATTTTGACTGAATATTTCGGCTTTATTTTACACTCGTCAGCAGGCGAATAGAGTCATGAATACAGGAATTCAGATGAATACAGGAGCACATTTGTGTTCCACATTTCGCTAAAATTTAGTGTCTTATATCAGCCATTTAATTGCGTTCAGCCTATTTATAGGTGGAAATTTGGTGGTATTCGTCCAGAACAATGTTGTTCAAGGTTTTAAAATTCGTAAGTGTTGAATTATTATGAATATTACCAAAAATTAAAAATGGTTCACACGGCAGGTTGTAAAAGATTGTACATTTGTATCCGATATAACCTATCATACAATTGCAATGCATTTATTTGGGCGAGAGACTTCAATCATTCTGGAAAGTCTAGCATTACCATTTTTATATTAAAAAACGTCCATACTAAGTTTACTGAAGTGAAATTACGCAGGTGAATAAATCCAATTCAACTTAAGGTTAATCTCTCTTGGCCTCACGCATCGACTTGTTTTGATTGAGAACAAATATACGTAATTATATGACGGCATCTTAATAGTATGTATTTCCAAAAATAATACACTTGTTTAGATATATTCGTTAATAATTTTTAAAAACCTAACGAATGCTCTTTTAAACAAATGAGACACATATGTTTGATTCAATTATTATACTTAAATTTAAAAAAATGATTTTTGAGTTGTGGTACGTGACCTTTAGCTATCTGTAGTTATTAAATAGACACGCATGCGCATACACACATTGGCAGATTCTGAGTTCACTTGGAATGAATGTTCAGCGTTAGTTATGCAATTTCGTACCTGGCATTCCCTGTTGAGATATTTAAGATGGCTTTCAAATTAATCCGTCAGCACTTTTGTAGCATATAATAAACTCCAAGATAAAGATGAAGTTTGGGGAAAGCTATGTGTTTTGGGATATATATTTGAACCCCGTGTATATCGCTTGCCATGAAGTCAACACGGGGGTGTTTAGCATCTGGCTTGGAGCGCCCCAAATTAAAGCCAAGCGAAAATATTCCAAACCTTCATAAAACACGGTTTGTTATTTCACGTGTAATACTAGTCAGCTATGTATGTTAGTCTACATGAGGAGAAGCTGATATACATCTAGTCTGATACAACCATCAACAATTCATTTTAAACATTTCCGGTCAAATCTTATACCCCATAAGCGTTTAGGTGTTTGTAAGTGTTACAGGATTGCGTAATTTGCACGTTAAAGCTGCGAACAATCCCACCCACTAAACTACATTGCTCAAGGGGAAGAATGTTACGTCTTTTCACCCTAAGACCTACCACAACCTTCTAATCATGCCATTTCCACTCGGCAAATGTACATTGGTGGATTCGGTGATTTCACATAACGAAGTCATCTAATAACTCAGAACGGAAACTTCGTCCAAGTTGATATTATCAATAAATGGTTCTTTCATTTCTTTCAAGGATAAATTCCCCTAAAAAGCCAATGTTAGACTTATATTTATTTATAGTATATTGTTTTTTTGGGGACAATACTCACTGGTACTGAACAGATTCTGCGGGTCGTGGGTTCGATTCATGCAAGGGTGGATTGTCTATTTTGTCAGCCTGCAAAATTTTCTGATCTAGAATCTGTTCAGTATCAGAGAGTGTTATCCCAAAAAAACGTAAATACTGTTAACGGCTACTTTCTAAACGACACAAAAAAATATTTACTTATGCTTGGTGAAAATCACAGAGCGTGCTGGTAGGTATTTTAACACGTAGTAAGGATGCAACCTTTATGTTTTAGAAACAATTGTGTGTTGACACTGCGCAGTTTGGAGTTGCCCATAACATGAATAGTATCTTGTTAGGGTTGCATATATTTCTGATTGTTTTAAACTGGGTCCAATGTATTCTCTTTCAAGCGTCCACGGTGGGTCACAGTGCATTTGAGATTTATTGTTTGGTTAAATGTATCTCTGTGATATCACATTCACTTTTTTGTATTGTATTGCTTTGTTTTAACTTGGCCAGTGACAATAGTACCTTGTGGGCTAATGTTTATTTTTGTACAACCGACGTTAAATAAATAATTTTTTATCTTAACTTTACCCAAAGACCTTAATAAAACAATTGTTTTATACTGGTCTCAATATGATTCCAACTTTTACTGTAGAGGTGTTATCACAATTTCCGCTTTGATTTGTGTGATTTGAGTTGATTGATAACAAGTATCATGTCCACAGATAACATGAGTTCCTCTCTCTCTCTCTTTCTCTCTCTCTCTCTTTCCTCTGCTTACAGGTGGGAGATTTATTGCTTTCATGTAAATCTAATGCATGATTAAATGATTGATAAAGGCAAAATTCATTTTTCTACCAGGATAAAACAGGTGTATTAGCGCTTGCGGATAAACCATATCACAAATTTTGTATGGATAACAATGACGTTTCCATTTCGTTCCTGAGATTGTTTTCAAGTATAATGCCTAAGCTCGAAGCAAACAATACACAATAAAATAAAAAAGTATTGTGAGTTGATGACTTTGCCACAACGCGCACAAAACAAAACCAAGAAAGTTTGTCGTCAATTGTCCCATACGTGCAACTGGCCCTTGATCACAAAGAAGTAGAACTTTCGAACCGACGAAACTGGAAGCTTCGCTTGTCAGCAGCACGTCTAAAATTTGAGAAAAATTACAATACCCAAAGTCGTATATAGATCACGGACTATACAAAAGCGTGAGTTCACTTGGCAGACGCATACATTTGTCAAATAATAATCATTCTTGTATATATTCGAACAAATTTGAGACAAACTGGCAGTTAGCTTCATTTCATGTCGTATTACATCTTTACTGCAGACAGTTCAAGGTGCCGAAATCAAATAAGAAGATACGGCACGTAAGTTATATAGATCTACGAGCGAAAAAACATTGTGAGGTGTTCGCTTTCCAAACATTTGAGATGCAACACCTTGGCCGTATAGTGTATGAAAAAAATACAATCACCTAAAAACGTGAAAACCCAACAAAAGTGTTTGTTGGTATTGAGCCACTGTGTTGATAGATTCTCACAGCCAGGTCAGTTCAGTTCTTTAAATCTCAACACCACTGGTCCAGTTTGTTTCACCTGGTCAGCTAATCTCTAACACCTGTATACTAAACAGCCTGGTGGACTCTGACGGTACACCGTCAAGCTGTAAAGAAGCCACCGTCTCAATGGTGTGTTTGTGAGAGAAGTCCTTGGCCCTTTCGTAACACCGTGAGACAAATCAGATCTAAAAGATACAGAAACGTGATCTTTCCCTGGGAGCAGTAGCACGGGGACAAGATAAGATCGGTTACGTTCGTTCAATCAGCAAAGCCAGACTATAGTTTCGTTTGTGACCCGGACTGTAACACATGACAAGCGAAACAAATGGCAGGGTGTAATGAAAACAGAAGAGCGGCAGTATAGGCATATCGTTTCATGGATTGATTCGTGATAAACTAATTTTTCACTACGACATTTACCTGAGCAACAATGCGAGATGTTGTGTTTTTATGGAAACTCATTTCATTAGTATTATATTACAATAGTAATGACGCGGGTGGTTGGATGGGAGCCTCCGGTGCCCTGGTGATCTCTGGGCTCTCATGTAAGGGCATCTTCTATGTTACCGGTTTCGCTTAGGGTGGTTTCCTTCACTTATTAGGCTGACACGCCACTATATATGTGAAATAAGTACGGCGTAAAACCCCAATCAATCAATCAATTGTTAGTTAATGACAGCCCGAATATAAGCTTCAAACATACTTCACCTAGCGATATGCCGAATCGGTGTTGAATAAGAAAAAGATCAGATTATTTTGTAATTTCGAATGTCACAAGAGAGCGACAACACTAAATCAATCAACAATTAAATAAAACAATAGCAAAGTAAGGTATACGCTCCCTATCATATAAATCTCTGCAGCTTAATCTGACGTTACATATCACACGGGATCATTTAATAACAAGAAGAAAGATCTTAAGTTAAAAAAATAAAACTGGACATGTTATATATAAACGCCTGAGACATGTTTGTTTATATCGTCTAAAAACGTAGAGCCAAAGAAGAAAGAAAAATCCGTACGAACCACGATACAACACAACAAGGGGAAGCAATTTAAACAAAAGAAGACACGAGGTGTAAAAACATGAAAGAGTTATCTCTCTTGGATCCAGTGTTATGTCAATGTATGTAAATCAAAATATTTGTATCCAAATCAAAATAGTTTCACAGAAATCAATGAAAATACAACTAAACTTATTAAAATTCTATAAAAAATGTATTAAAGTCCATTGTCCTGGAATATTAAGGTAGGTAAAGTCGGGCATCCAAATCCGACCCACCCGGGTTTTTATCCCTTAGATATGTCTATAAGTCCACCGCAGTACAGACAGTTTACAATAAAACCCGAATCACAAGATTTCTACTTTATTATTGCTGGAAAAGATGCCCTGCATTCATTGGCTCCTTAGGGACAGTGAAACCAGCGGCATTGCTGTAGACTAAAATCAAACTGTCAAGGCCAACTGTCTGTGGGGAGTTTCTTGTACGAATGTAATACGACCGCGTAGTTATGATTAAATGTCGTATGTCAGAATCACTTCCCAAGTTTCTCGGATAGTATTTACGCGAACTGTGTCGTTTGCTTTATTATGTAGGTGTTAACTTAGTTGGGTTTTTTTGTTTATCAGTTATTAAATATGCAGTAAATATGTCCCCTAGAACACACTTTATGTATTTAAAGCGGTTATTTTCTTTCACTGTCACATGACATTGTATATAATGTGGGGAAATGTAGTACGTATTTAATCGCGACCGTATCTTGCAAATATTTGATCTGTATAAAGTGTAGATTGGATTACTACTTTTCAGCTTTGAGGGATAACAGCCTTACATACGCAACCAATTTGTTAGTTTCGGCTTTGATGCAATGAGATTTGGTGTTTTTTCCCGAACTTGGTGTAGTATAGGCCTGTTGTTGTGAACCATGCTGTTTTTATACCGCGATAGTCTTCAGTTTGATACACACTCTGTTAATTAACTACAGTCGCTCGTGAGTACATTTTTGTCATCTATAGGGCTAGTCTGATGTTCCTGATATTTTCCCTATATTCACTTTCATTAAGTATATATTTATATTCTAATTGGCAGCTAGCAAGACGAGGCCATCGTATGCTCTAGTGTGTTTCTGAACTGGCCACAAAGATACTGAGTTTTTCTGGCAAATAAGTGTGTGTCGGTTGCTAATCCAATGTCGGCATCGTTTGTTGAAAAATATTGCTACCACTCTTTAAGACTTTTAAGGCTTTATTTATAGCGAAATGTCAGTGGAACTTCAAAATGTTTAGATGTCTGCATCTTAATTTTGTGGCGCATTAGTGTGTGTCGGTTGCTAATCCAATGTCGGCATCGTTTGTTGAAAAA
>JAVFBZ010168279.1:0-12818 GCA_032466195.1 Katharina tunicata
AAGAAAGACAGGAAAGTTTTATTTAATTAAAATATCACCCGTCTAATTCATTTGATCAATTTCAATTTTTGAACCCGCCGTGAGCCGAAACGAGCCCGTCATTTTTTACCGATTTCAAAAACCGCCCGTCATAAAAGACGGGTGGACGGGTCGCTATCTAAGACCTTGCCTGGGACTCTTTTCAAGAAACAATCTTAGCCTAAGATGAACGTAATTACCGTGACTACACTATGCCTTCAGTACTGGTCGTCATGGTAATTACGTTCATCATATGCTAAGATCGCTTTGTGAAACAGTGCCCTGTTACAGCAAACGCACTTTTTTGTGAATGGCCTAGTGATCTGTTTGCTTCTGAGCAGCACTACTGTCATGTCACCTCTGGTGTGAATTGGCCTTTATATTATCTTCTAACTTATCTGTTATCTAAATATATCTTCTAAGATAATAAGCTTTACACTAAACGTTTCTAAATTATGTGGAGGGTTAACTCACCAGCTTGACTGTCATCGTTGGGCATTGAGTCCCTGGAATCGTCATCCTGTAAACCAAAACCAATTCTCATATATTGTTTTGCTAGCTCTGTGTTTAATGACGAACTGATGTGCATTTCACAAAGAGCCTGTCGCACAACCAGAGTGTTATCTCGTATTAACAACCAGTGAATGAGAATGGACACATTTTGTAATTAAACCATAAGTTCTTGTATGCCTGTTAAGACCTTGCTTCACAAAAAGGCTATAATATTTATTCCAGAATTACACCACAGGAAACTATTTTGAGGTTGCCATTCTTAAATTGATAGTTATTTAATCTCAATAAGGTGTTAAATTAGTTAAAATTACAAACAAGGACTGTGCCCTGGGCATCCTTTAATAAAGCAATTTTTTACCAGAGTAAAAAAAAAATAAGTTCATTGATTTTTAGTTTTTACCCCATAATCTCCTAATAAGATTCCAGATGGTTTTAGATGAGAAACTACACACAAAGACGCAAAGCAATTACAAAGCAAAGTCATTCTTGGCTTGGTTGATTTGTAAGATACTTCCAGTTACCATTGACCTGCACGGTGACAGTCTTCACAGACTTCCATTACGACTGTTCTAATATACATGTGAATGACATACTTACCATTGACCTGAAGGGTGATGGTCTTGATAAACTGTCATCCCGGCTGTTCCTGTATGAACTGAATCCACCCAGAGCTGGTAAACAATCGTCCTGGAATTCGTATGGATCATTCATAGGTGATGGCGGTGGTTTTGATAAAGGGTGTTTTTGGTGTAAGGAATTTTGGAGTTGGGAATGAGACCCCTGTTTAGGATCACCTCTAGGTTCAAAGCGAGCTTTCTTTACTGGATATTCTAACCTGGAACACAACAAATTATTTCGATGAAGAAGCGTTAAAGTTTGAGATAAGACAGTTTTGACCATTGTTAAGTATTACATATGGGTTTAAAGCTTCATTCATTTACTAGAACAATGTTTTGTATAGCCAAACTAGGATTAAAAATGATTTCAAAAGAAATCTTCATAAAAAAAAAAGGTTTTCACTAACACAATGTTAAATCTGACAATCTCAGTAATAATATATTCATGTACCCAGAGCATTTAACATAACATTTTTCAGAGGACTTAAGAAGATGGCTATCCATACAAATTAAAACTTTCATAAGGCTGTATATTTACGTCACATGAAAAAAAAAAAGGTGTTATCAAAAAGCCTTAATTTGTATAAGATAACATGTTTTAATAACGTATTTTCCATAAATTATAGTTTTTAGCCAAGTTTTAATAGGACAACATATACATGTAGGCACCTACACTCAATTGATCTTAAGACTGCTCATCCCGTTACAAATATATATATATTTTTTGTATAAATGTAGATATACAATATCCATATACATGTACCATGTTTACACACTGAGGGGTGTTCGGTAGAATACACATGTGTCAATGTTGCCTTAAGGCAAGACACATAGCCAGTCAGCTTTCAATTGATTTCCCTTTTTATTTAGAAACAAATCCTGGAAGATATTTTGCTTTGTACAGTAGTTAAGCTTATCTATCTCATATGACAGTATGCCTGCCCAATAGGTGAAGGAAACCACTCAAGTTCAACTGTTGACACTTCAACCAACCAGCAAGAACCAAAGACAAGACATTTACAGTATGTCAACCAGGACACAGCAGATCTGCTTTCCTTATAACCATTAGCTCTCTGAACACCGACACAGCAGATCTGCTTTCCTAATAATCATTAGCTCTCTGAACACCGACACAGCAGATAGAGCTTTCCTTATAACCATTAGCTCTCTGAACACCGACACAGCAGATAGAGCTTTCCTTATAACCATAAATAAGCTCTCTGAACACCAATGCACAAAAAGCCATCACCAACCACAACAAACCAATGTTATTTATATATATATATTTTAACACCTGGCCATGTGATTCCTTTCGACTGCTCTTCACTATATATATTTTTATTATTTCATTTTCATTTCATTTTTCATTTCATTTATTCACCAGAAATATATAAATAAAATACACAATTCTGTATAGAAGCATAGGATAATAAATATGTATAAAATAAATAAAAGGGAAGTACTTTCTGGCGGGAGTAGAAACCCCAAGGGGCTTATTTTATCCCATTACAGGGGTCAAAATGTTCAAAATTTTGTTCAAAACTCGGCAAAGTTTGAGGTCATCAAAAACAATATGATGTCATCAACACATAACATGTACATCAATGATTTTTTATATGCATGATTTTAGCTATTCTGTCCAAATTGACATCTTCTTGATTTACCTATATTATTAGTTTAAAATTCTCTAGAGTTTCCCCACTGTGGGAGAAATTTTCTTACAACTGGGACCGGGACAGATTTATCAATTTTTTGTGTTTTAGCAACAGTTACAGATACCGGTACTTCTTCAACTGCTACTTCTTTAACGTAGTCAGTTGAGCTTGTCTGGCTCAGCGACAGCATTGTGCTATTCTACATCTTTCAAACTTCCCCTGTGTTGCGTAAAATATTTCAACAAACTTGTTTGTTACCGCTACACTGAAGACGGCTCGCCGACATCTTGAATATCGATCAAACTGCCATGCTAAAAGTAAAATGTACTATCATGCCGCCCACAATGCTTTACTTCCGGAAACTCGCCACTACACTTTCAGATTTATTGCGGCGAGCAACTGTTCTCGGCGATAGAGCGATGTTTACCGCTACAGTGAGTTAATCGGAAACGTAAAAACGGATTTAATGTCTTAAAATTTTCAGTTCGTCATTATGACGAGCTCGGTGCGAATTTGGCTCGTCCGTTTCATTTTGAGGTCGTAAAAACGAGTGAAGGACCGAACATTTTGACCCCTGCATTATAGAAGTAGTTAACTGGTAAGGTGTAATTATAATACCTAATAAAATCGGTTTGGTTGGTGAACATATACAAATAACATAGTCATATATACAATTGAATTTAAATCATTAGTAAATAATGACCTCCATCAGGTGTAGGATTAAGAAAATTCGCAAAGAAATCTTATACAAATTCAAATACATGGCAAATGTCACCTCTAACATGCACGAAGGTAGGACAAAATGAAAGGCAGTTTCAAATATCTTACAGATTGGTTTACAATGGCTTTGCACATTTTAAACAGCAAGTTTGGGTTTTATTGTATAGCTTATACATTTTTTTTTTTTTTTTAAATTTATGGACAGATACAAAAAAAAATGAAAAATCATTCCGGCTGTGTAACTGCCGTACACTTACATGTAGATTGGAAGAAACTTTTTCATTACAATATTTCTAGTTAAAATAAAAACTTATTTGCAAAAGAGAAATACTTACCAGGAGTTTAAACTGTTAAAATCATAAAGAGACTCAGTAGAGATTTCGTCTCCATTTCCGAGATCATTTTCTGGTAATGAGGGTCTTTTTATTCCATGTGAATCAAATTGTCTCTGTGAATGAAGCCAGCTATTAACAGAGTCATGTTTTTGGTCCATTGGCGCTCCGTTCAACGGAGATGAAGCACTGGCATCAGGGCGCATGGCATTTGGTACAACATCAACAGGTTTACCAAACACCTCACTTGGCCCTGATCCATTAAAAGTGTTATTAGTCCCGTTTTCTAGTGGCGTAGCTGTTTGAGGTTTGTCCCCACGTTCCTTATCACCCGCATGTTTTGTAGGCGGGTGGGGGCTCAGCGTAGGCATAATGGGGTCCATAGTTTGATTCATAATGGAGGGGTTATGTTGATCGTCTAGCGGTGAGGGGGCAGGGGAGGGAGATTCCACTCCCGCCTCCATTGAGGGATTGCGGGGTAACTGTGGGAGGGCAGCTGGATTGGGCGTACTGGCGTTTTGGGGACCTGATTGGGAACTTCGAAATGATGGGTTTGGGGGCATCCGGGACATTATCACATCCATATCGAACTGTAACAAGTCATCTGTGATAGGAGATCGCCGGTGAAACGGTGTCATAGAGCGATTAGTTCGATTACTTTGACGATCAGACTTATCCCCCTTGTCACCTTTGCTATGCTTACTACTGGCACCATAGCTTCCTTTACCCTGCCCTAAACTGCCAGACTTGGTCTTTGATGCTCTTTGTCTGAAAACAAAACCAGACATTATATTATCAGTAGTTAGGGTAAAATATTCTTTGTTTTAGAATAAATAAAAATATTTCCCTATTCCATGTTTCAGTTTTGTTGTTCATATTGCTGCTCAATCTTATTTTATTAACTTTATCATCAGAACTTTTTACTTTCACTTCAAATTCTAAATGATACTAAAATTTCTCAGTAGTGAATTTGTTTGGTTTGTTGAGGTTTTACGCCATACTCAAGGTTATTTCACTAACATGATGCATGCCAGCCCTTTGGTGAAGAAAACCACAATAAACGATGTTGGCAACATGCAAGACAGGACGTTTTAATTCACAAAACAGGACACCACAACAAATCAGCAGCCAGTGCCCCTTAGCTAAGAGCGGCTACCACCCAAACATTTTGTTATCAGGGTATGACCATAAGTATTCAATTAATGTATTAAATATAGACAACAAAATAATTAAAAATAAACAGATTGAAATTGTATATCAATTTGAAATATTTTGAATTAGCTAAGAGAATGTATGTAGGAATTTGTCCCATGGGCATTATTCTAGTTTGGTTGTACTGACACTGGAAACAGAGGTGAAAAAAGGACACAAGAGGAAATCAGTTTCCACCAGGTCACCTATCAAAGTGTAAATGAGAGCTACTCAGGGAAGTCCTACCTGCTACATGAACACTGACACCTGGACGTGGGTTCAGACAACTCCCAAACACCTGGTGATACCTCTTCATTGTTACCATCCAAACTTCTACAACACAAAACAGAGTTCATTCAGAAAAATACAAGGTCCAAAAACAAATACAAAATTGATTGCAAATAGATAAGTCTTTCTGCCATAGACAGATTTTTTGTTTCTGCTTGATTTACTCTCTATTACAAAAGATAAAAGTTAAGGCCTATACTTATGAATTTAGCTGTATTTGACAGGTCAATGTTATATCAATGAAGTTCCCCTACACCAGTCACAACACACGGACAAAGTGACAGTCAGTATTATATGACAGTGATTTATTCAAAAAGAAAGCTGCATCAATAACACAACCAAACGATGACTAGTCACTTTTTAGTGTTAGATATTTATGGTTGTTCAATAAAACCGGTAAATTACATATGGATAAACAAATTCTGACTTTATTACTCACACCGTTTTCAAGTAAATGACGTTTACTTGAAAACTGTGTAAGTACCAACACCGAAACATCGTGTTTATAGAGTCAGAAGTTGTTTATCCATAAGTAATTTACCTGTGCTATAGATATTTATTTATTGATTGCTGTTTGACATCGTACTCAAGGGTATTTAACTTATTTGACGGCTTGCGTTACCAATGATTTGGTGGAAAGCTACATGTAATTTATCGGCAAAGCCACTGAAAAATTTCTGTCATATAGCTATGACCAACAAGGGGACTCAGTAGTCGGAACACTCAACAAGCTGAGCCATGACACACCTAGGTTTTAACAGGGCTAAGGATAACCCTTAGCCAGACTAGGGCTGTCATTTGGTCAACTTGTTTCCAAAGCTTTCAGTGCTTGGGAGAGTGGAAGTTGGCAAGCTTTATGTTATTTATTGACAGTACTTAATATGTTTACCTTCTGGTCGTGCCAGCAGTGGTACAGCAGTCCTGACACACTTTCTCTACAATCCTCTGACTGATCGTGTTGATGGTGTGCTGGGGCTGGGGCGTCTCAAACATGCCTGGCTGACTAGTGCTGCTGGGGACAACCTTCATGGCCACCTCAGACATGCCCATTAGGGTGGGATCTGGTGGGGAGGTAGGAGGTGTTAGCGGAATACTGCTGATCTGAGACATGAGGCTGTGAGAGCGCATTGGCGTCTGAGCCATACCTGACATTATCCCCCCTCCCATGGGCTGCATTCTACTGGGAGTCTCATCCGCGTCACAGACAAACACAAATGTAGATGGGTATTTCATCCGAACCCCAGCTGAAATTGAACAAGATAATTTAGTAAAGACGGTTTGGGAAACGAGGAACTAAGCCATTGGATTTAATTCTTTCAGTGAAAATTATGAGATGGGCAGAGCTTATTTTACAATTAACATCAAATATCACTACTTTCTGAACAGAATATGCTTATGTTTAATTTCGGTCAGTATTTTACACCATACTCAATACTATACACTTACCAACCAGAACCTCGACAAAAGCAGGTAATTTGTTGGTGTCGCTGGAGGCATCAGTCTCCCCCACATCCAATGAGTAGAATGTCTTCCAATCATCCAGGAGTTTCCGTCCATTTTGTTCATTTTCTCGTAAACATTGGCCAGTCAGCACACCATTCAAGCCATAAGGAGCAAGGATAACTGCCAAGAAAGATATTTAATCATAATTATTTGCATCAGGTTTCAGGGGAAGTTAGTGATTTAATCCTTGCCAAGCCTATTTTTTTCCTATACCGCATCACCCAGTGACGTGTTGAATACTGGGCAGGGCGACGAAAAGACAAAGATGACCTAATTTAGTTCCACTTGCCTTTCTCATGCATAAAGTTCAGAAATGACAAGCGGGAACACTGCATTCATTTCAAAATTGTATAATTAAAGAAATAATATGCCACAAAAGATTATTTTCCTTTTTCAGATCACAACAAAAGTCAAAGTTAACCCAACATACACCCTCACGGGGGGACATAGACTCTAAAGGAGAATGTGGTAACCATCATTAATATCAATAGGTTTGAGGTGAAATATTGGTGGATCTGTAATTAGCAAAAAACACAATTACACCTAATGGTGAATGTGTGGGGCAAATTTCATAAAGATAGGCCTTTATAGTTATCAAATTCTGCTGGGAAAACAGAATGGTATGGATGGATGAACACTGACTGATGGTCCTACATGTACCATAATACCACAGATTTTATTGTGCTTATAAGCAAACTTTTTCATATATAATATGCAGTTGTACCTCAGTTTCTACACGTTGACTCTTACAAACGTAAATAAATTAGTCCACCTTTACATAAACAGAGTTTACCTTTGTTGAAATTGGCTTAATTTGGAAGCAGGGAAACCACTTCTATGACTACACAGAGCAGTAGAAAGATAGGGAAGTTATAACACAGGCTGTGCTAAGCTTTAAGGATAAGATTTCTGTCCTGATTTCACTAGGATAAGTGTGCCAGATCAGTATCCACTGAATGTATGTTAAAAGCCTAGGGATCTCAAGCCCATTATTGACTGAGTATATCAACATCAAGGTTACATTACAACAGCTTCCCAGCTGCACACAGCACAACACACTGAGGCTACTGAGTAGGGGCTACCAAGTAGGGGCCACGAATGTCAGGCACACTGAGAATCTGAGTCATAAAGTTATTTAGATATTTCTTAAAGTTAACAAAAATAGAGCCCAATTTCAACGTTCATTTTATATCAGATAATCACTTTTCTTTTTTGTGGCTCTTAATGCCAGATTAAAATTGAAACCGTTACAATGGAAACTTAAAGGCTGACAAAATTTAGCTAAAATCTTTAGGAAATCAACTACACTGGTAACAGACAAGGACACCACATGACAGGACTCAAAAAAGAGCCCACAGATAAATTGGCTTCATGATACCCCAGGAGAGAGCAGTACTAGGGCACAGGAAGCTCCTGCCAACCACCCACCTTAAACCAAGTCTGGAGGTAACCACAGACTGGATGGACCCCTGGGAATCTCTCACTTCAGCAACATTAAATCAAGCAGATACTCACTGTAGTTTCCCCTGTAGCCCAACTCAAAACTTGCAGTCTTGGTTGTTTGTTTCATTGCGGTTATTTCACTTATGACGGGATGCCAGCCAAATCCGTGGAGGAAACAACCCTAAACGACACTCACAACAAAGCAGACAACTCCATTACAGGGCCACAACTAATCAGCTTCCTGATAACCTTTAGCTCAGAAAGCAACAGGGCACAGGAGGCTCCCACCTAACCACACGTCATAGCTTCTAGTCAAGGGCAAAATTAGCCTAGTAAACTGAAAAGTGCGGGTACTCCCAAATTTGATAGTAAGCCTTCTTTTGTCATTCAAACGAGATGTGCGTCCCTTTTTATTCTCGCCAGCCGACAGATCAACTTAGTTATGTTTCTCTTGATTCAAAAGCCGCGGCGCATTGTAGGGTTTACTTCAATCCGAGCTATTTGCAATTTTTCTGAGCTGGGATAAATTGGGACAAAGAAAGCCCCCCCTTAATGACACTGGCGAAATACAAGGTACACAGGACATATAAAGGACGAAAAACAGGACAGCACAACAAATGGGCTTGCTCATGTCCCTTAGCTCAGAAGAGCACCAGGGTACAGGAAGCTTGGTGGTTGTTGAAAGAAAACAATGTTAGTGCTTACCTTGAACGTTAGTCTGGTTACTCTGAGCGAGACCGAGATGGTGTGGTGTGAACCTCCACACAGGGGGGTGCTGCTTCACCTCTATACTAGCACACACTGTGCTCTCTCCATGTAGGAAATAATTAAATGAAAACGACAGGTGAGCACTGAAAATAAGATACAAATAAAACAATTCGTTTATAAGAAATATAACTTACAATAAAAAAGAAAAGAAAAATAAAATTAAGCAAATACATGTTGTATCACTTATATAATACACTTTATAATATAACTAAACATATACAGCACACATGTCGGTTCTGAAGTGAATGATAACAAACCCGACTAGTACCATAATGATTATAAAAATTTGAAGAAAATCTTTGCTGAAATGTATTTAAGAAATTCACGGAAAATCTTGGAATCTTTAAAAATGAAATCCTGCCTTGCCATACTAAAAAGCATTATTCTTTGTATTGTAATAATACAAAGTCGGCATTATCAGTGCTTACACAGACTGATAAAACAACATTTAGCCATGAATAAACTTTTTCAGACTAGATAAAGATGATTACTTTTTTTTGTTTTTGTTTTAAAGGTATTTAACAGTTCAACCCAGTCATATATCAAACAACAACGAATTTATGACATTCTCTGTGCACTAGACCTATTTACATTATCATAGCTTAGACAGATTCACTGAAATAGTATAAATAGATATACCACAGGTTTTATTGGCCGCCTGTAAACACCTCCTATACAAATAGTCCACATAACACTGCAGAAGTATGTAGTATTCAGTCTATCTATATATAACCAGATGTCAACAGTCTGCTGAGAGCTGAGGTTATTCAATGCTTACTGACACCTTACATAGCAGATAGAGGTTCAGATTTATAGGAACATGTAACAAGTCTGCTCTGTTGGGTTGTGTTTCAAGTACTTATCAGTTCAGCTTAAAGACCTTTGACCTTGCACTACTGTTTCCTCTACTGTCCCATGTACTACATCAAGTACAGTAAGTAGTTCACATGATATCACAGAGGAAACAAAGTTAAACTTTTTACAAATTTCTGATGAACTGAACACCCTGCTCTGATTTATCTATAGTTATATAATTTTAGTTCATCAATTAACGTCAGTTTGCAGTTATATTGCACTTTAACAAGTGTTTGATCTGCAATAAACGCTTAGCTCTTTCAGAATTAATAGAAGTCAACATTTTACAAACTGAAAAGTTCAGATGCTGAGATCCGTGGAAAAACTGTTTGCTTGCTTGTTTAGTAAGAAGTGTGCAACAAACCAAAATAACAAAGCCTTAAAAAACTTACAAATTGAAAAAAATTCAATTATAAAAACGTTTAAAAAAACATTTAAGCAATTTTTTTCAAAAGTCATTATTAATATAACCAAACATCTATTTCAAATAACAGAAAATAACATAAAACATTAAATTAAACAGTTTTAAACAAAAAAAAAATGTTAGAATTTAACTAGAAAGATTATAATAAAACCTCGTCCCGGCTATTGTTTGGAATAAACTATTTATCTTTAGGAAATGTAAGTTTCATAAATTTACATGGAGAGAACTAAACTGATGTTCACCATTCAAATTTGGTGGTTTGAAAAAGGTAGACTATTCTGATCTGGACTTCTGATTTAGACTGCTTTTGTTTTGCCGGTGTAAACACAAACATAAATCAAATCTGGCTAAAAGCCAAATCAGGCCCACTGCCCCAGTCCCTTAACCCTCTCATCTCAACATGACAAAGTATAGGTTTTTAACGTTCAGTCGAAAATCATTTTAAGGTTTATTTGAACATTTTCCTGAATCAGACATTTTAAATACAGTTTTAAATTTAAAGAATCCATTTAAAAATGTACTTTTTAAGTAGCTGGAGTATTAGGTCTAAATGTATGTTACATAAGCCTATAAATTGGGAATGTTTCTTTTTAATCCTTAGGGATAAGTGCATTGATATGTAAGGTCATGGCCTTTATTATCAGATAGATATCTAGCTGCTTCTGATATTTATTAGCTTGAATATGAGTAAACACAAACACCAAACTATGTCAGCCAAACTGTGTCTAATTATAATCCAGAGCTTTGATTTTAATCTTAAGTTCAAGCATAAGAAGTTTCCAATCAGAACATGGGAATGTCAGACACTGACAATCAACTGTCCCAAGGAAAAAGAAGATACCCACATGCACAGTGTTGCTGGCAAAGTCCATGTATACATATAAGTTATTATAAAAGACATTAAACTGTTGACTTACCTTTTATCAACCAGTGTTTGGACTTGCTCAAATGGCTGGACAAACCACTTCCCAAGACGTACAAAGTTCCGAGATACTAGACATCTGAAATGAAACAAAACATTCAGATTATCACAAAAAGTCAAAAATTACTTTGCAGTTTTATTTCAATGTTTTTATATAATTTTAAAAAGTGGTTTTAGGATTTTCATATTAACTTGTATATTAATGGAAAAGTATTGAATCGCAATTGGTTTTGTCATGGTTTGGCAACTCACCATATTGACAAAAATTTTCATAAACACTTCAACTTACTCCTTTGTTTGTAATTTGGGTTTTATGTCACTCCTAAGGTTATTTCACTCAAATGGTGGGCCACAATGTACATCCCACAAAACCACACATGTAGACGCTGATTAAAGTCATTGATCTTAAAATTACTATAGATCAAAGAAGAGTATAGCCGTGTTAGTCTATAACTATAGGAAAAAAATAAGTCAAATTGGTAGCACCTTTGAGACTAACACCTGAAGAAGCTATCATTGACTGTTAGCGAAAGCTTGTGTGTACTTACAATTATCCAGTTAGTTTTTCCTAAAATTACTATGTCCATTCAGATCATTTTCAATCATTCATGCAGAGTTTTCATGAATTTACTATCAAAAGCCTTAAATCACACAACTGCAAGTGCTATCACCTTGAGCAGCAGCCTCACTAGATAAATGTAAGTTATATACAACAAGTACAGTCGCACGGACCAGTATTTAATTTGGTACACAAACTTAGGTGAAGAAATCGATCAGAGGTCTCACAACACAGCGTATAAATACTAAAAAAGGCAAGGTATTGTATAAAGTGGGTAAAGTACATGTATCCCAAATATAATTCGATTCCCGGTGGAGGCATGCACTATTTTCTTTCTTAATATTTATACATAAATATAAAACGACCATTATATACTACAGAGATACAGGCATGATATTGATAGTGAAGCATTCATGGCCAAAATGAAAACTAAATAATTAATTATTATGGTAAATAAAATTAGCCAATTAAAAAATAGTTTTTGTCTTGATAGTTAAGTATTCCTCAAAGTGTTTACTTTCACCTTCAATATCTAACCAAACAATCAGACCATTGGACACATAATCAAGAGTAACAATACTCTTAGAATGAATTTTATGACCTTTATATTAAGCTAGACAATCAAATGTACTCCGCGTATATCTAATAAGATAATGTGGATAAACAAATAGTTAAATTTCCACAAATGGGAGCAAACAGTCAATAATTTTTCACTCGTCCAATAAAAAATTGACGACTTCAAGCAGCTGTTGTATAACTGCCATAGAAAAATCTATAGGCATCAACATCGGCGTGAACAATTTAACAAACGCACACTTGAGCTAAAGGGTGGTTATTTCTTTGGACAATGCAGTTGCTACTGTTGTAGGGGTAAAATACTTCGCTTTGATCCATCAAACAGAAAATTCAGAATTTAAATCTTAAAAAAAAAAACTTTCAACTAAACTGTGCAGACAATACATTCTTGTTGTATATTTGTCATGGTAGACAGACACCTGGCAAATCAGTTT
>JAVFBZ010168290.1:0-16773 GCA_032466195.1 Katharina tunicata
TAACCTTAAAGACCATAAGAATGTAATCCCTTTTCATTGGCGGAACAGGCGAGCTCTTTGGCAGCCTTGCTGCCAAGAAGTATTTTTTATTTATCCTGCAAAATAAGAGATGGACTAGGACATCAAATCAAGCCAACAGGTACAAATGTAGATCTCACATGTACATCAAAACATAGTAATTTTCTTGTGGCTGCAGAGGTCAAAGGGTGGTTTTACACTGCAAGCTGTCTTTTTTTGGTTTCTTAAAAAATCTGGTTTATTAAAAATCTGTCAAGTTTGTTTTGTGGCAGCAGGCTGTGTATACGATGGGTTGTTCTGTTGTAGAATCGTGGTGATATTGACATGAAGCAAACAACAGATGGTTCTGTAACAATCGGTGTTCTTACCATATCTAGATCTGCATTACCACTGACTGGGTCATTCAAATGTGCTGCCATCAATAAGGCAGGGACAACCGATCAGGTCTTTAATATTACAGATGAAGGTATGTGTTCTTATTCCGGGAAAATGCAAGGCTAGTAGTTTGTATTGCACAGTTTTAAATAATTTATACGGAGAACTGATGATTAATCTTTAGAACTTGAAATAATGTAAGACTTAAGTGTGTGGTAACTTCTCGCGTCAACCCATGAAAGAGTTCAGATCACTGCTTATTTATATATTTTTGTATAAATGTAGAGAAAGAAAATTTTGCTTGCCTACACTGGGATTCGAACTCGGGTCTCTGGCTATCAGGGCCAACGCTATAACCGACTGAGCTACAGAGTCTCACGGTAGAACTAACAATTTTTTATCCAGGTAAAGGCTGCGTATTTTTCTCTACGGTAAGCACTGACACAGGGACACTGGAATGGCGTCTTTTTTATATAGAAATTACCCATAAATTTGTTTTGTTTTTTTGAGTTATTCTGATAATCTGCTTATAGGTACATGTACAGCATTTCAATGTATTGTGACATTGTTTTTGATTAATGAAGTTTTTATCCAGAAAGCCTTGTATATGTTAATATCTACACTCTTAAATGAAACTGAAACAAGTTGGGTAACTTCGTCAACCTGTGACTTGTCTTTTCATTGATTGATTTATTGATTAATTGATAGATTGATTGGCGTTTAACACTGCATGTGCTCAAGGTTATTTGACTTATGTGACGACATTGTACTGTAACAGTAAATAGCCACACTAGCACAACCATAAAATGTGAAGTGTTTTGTTCTGCAGGGAAAAATAATGTTTCTTCAATTCTAAGTAAAGACTGTTACCTATGCTTGAGACTCACTGGCCTTAGCCAAGGAGTGATGTGTCTTTAAAAGTCTTGTCCTTTAACCCAAGATACAATAATATACAAATAAACGTCATACAAGTTAAATGTGGAATTTAATATCACTGCCAAACTTTACGTTGATAAAGTGTTATTTCTAAAAACAAAATTTGCAATCAGGACAAAGTATCACAATATGAAGTATTATATGTAAAACTACTTAAATTATTTTAAATATTGTGTTATTTCTTTTCACAGCATTGTCACCAGAGACCATGTCACCGCCACAAATTGAGAGGGTTCATATGAATAGAACGCAAGGTTCTTTCTATGATATTATGATAACCTGTGTGGCTAGAGGGTCCCCGGCACCAAATTTAAGGTGGTACAGGCAGAATAGAGCAGGAGAGAACGACATTATCTGGGTGTGGATTTATTGTGTTACAGATTAGATCTCAAAGAAAATGAATTACATAAACCAATTTTTTTTATGAAAAAAACCTCGAACAAATTTAATTGTAAAATTTCACTTGCTGCAAATCAACTTGCAAATCAAATGTTAGTATTATCTATTCCAAAATTACATTTTATTCGTAGTTTCTCGTACATGTCTTCTTTAAGAGGCATATAGAAGTCCAGACACTTAGAATAACGTAAGATTTTATGGATAAATTAAACAAGAAAAACCATAGATAAATATATGCATCGAAAATATACCATGAGTTGTTTATCTATAATATCTTATGTTATTCTCTTACATGTGTTTTCCCATATCATTCTAATTTCCAATGTTTACTTGTAGTCACGTGGTCGATACAGTATAGCGGAGACTCAGCAGACAAATGTTACAGTGATATCGCTAGTTATATCAGGGGCCACTGAAGACGATGAAGGAATTTACCTGTGCTCAGCATCTAACAGAATAGCCAGTGTCTCACAACCTTTTGAGCTCACCCTTCTAGGTAATTACTAGGGGTGACTATTGCTTTTTATTTGACTATTGTAATAGTCCCAACACTATTGCGATGCAATGGCAATATTTCTGACACAATTGTGATACTATTGCGATAGTATTTTGAGAAAGATTTTTTTAATATAAAGCAGAGAATATGTATTCAAAACATTTAATGCAATAAACCATCAGAATGCTGGTAATATTCAATAACTGTCGATAGTTGGTGCCACTGTTCCGATAACTATTGCATCACCAAAGAACTGTTGATAATTGGCTATTGAGGCAGCAACTATTGCGATAAATCGATAGTTTGATGTATTGTTACACCCCTAGTAATTACGAATTCATCCAAACTGTACTTATACCGTTAGAACTTGGTGGATATGATAAAGATTTCTTGTGCAAAAGATAAAATATTGATAGGATCCTGTTGGAGGCATGCACAATTTATATATATTGTTTTTATAAATTTAGATAATTCAAATTTTGCTTGCCCCCACCAGGATATGTATGCCAGAACCAGTTTTTTGGAATGACCCAAACAATAAACACATTTTTGGGTAATATCTAGATAAAAAAGACGCTTGTTCAGTGTCCCTGTGTCATTGCTTCATGCAGAAAAAGGGTCACAGCCTTTAACTGGATGAACATTTGTGGTCCTCTGTAGCTTATAGTCATGATTGCAGGTACATGTAAGAGCGCTTGCCCTGCTAGCCAGATTCCCTGCTAGCCAGATTCCCGGGTTCAAATCCCGTTGGAAGCATGTACCATTGTCCTTCTCGGCATTTACCAAAAAAATATATAATTTGACAATGATTTAACAATTTTTTCAAGTGGTAAGTGGATACAATGATTTTTCAATATCTGTTTATTATTCATTGTTTATGAAATACCACCCTACAATCATGTACACTGTACATTAATTCATTGTTTTCTGATAATTTTTGGACTGATGGCATTTTAATATTACCTATATTTGTAGGTCTTTAATTTTTGTTTATAGAACGTCATGACAAATTATAATGTATAGTTTTTATTTTGTCAGAGGCTCCCCCTGAGAATATGATTGCTCCACACATTGATAATGTGCGTATAAGCTGGACTGGAGCGAGCGCGAAAGACTTACAGGTGACATGTGTGGCTAACGGAATCCCATCTCCTCAAATTAGCTTTAATCGACGCTCACCTATCGGGATTTATCAACTCTTTCTGGTTTGTAGATTTAGTACTTTTACTGCAATACTATTTAACAGTTTGCGTTCAACACCTAATGATCTTGTATATTCTCCGTAGTGTGCGTTATGTCATGTTCCTTTTTGTCTGTTGAGTTGGAGAAAAATTAACATTGAATGAGAACTTGATTTCTGGATTCTTTCCTGTCGTAACTTTTTTCTAAGTGATGATCGGGAAATATTATCCCAAAAAAGTTTTTTAAACTATAGAGTATTTTCTGTATGAAAATCATAGCTCGTTCATCAGCTAGAGTTAAGGACAAACAAAATCAGTAGACATGATGGAAATTGAAGGAAGAAGATGATTGTCTAGGGCATCCTGTGGAATGGTGCTCCCTGAGGTAGCAGGCATCAGAAAATGAATCATTTGTTGTGTCCTGTTTTACGTCATTGTTTGTATTCAACAACATTGTTGCAGTTTCCTTCACCCATTAGGCTTGTACACTGTCATATGTTTGTAATAACATCAAGTTCCAATTAAGACCACAATAAAACAAACTGTCCAAATTGAATCACAAACAAAATATAATTGTAGAATTCTTTCATTGAGAGAATTGACTTGATCTATGTCTGTTGAGGTTTGTTTTCCTCTATTTCATGACAGATTTCAGTGTCAGTATATTAACATAACACTTTTAATTATATAACTTATGTCTTAGTTTTAAAGTTTACAAGTGAAGTTCAGTGTCAATGTATAAGTGAAGCACGGTTAAACAACGCCTTGTACATCAATCAATCAAGCAATCAATCAATCCTCTAATTCATGACTTACATGTTTTCACAGCCTACCGACCGAATGGCTGTGGAACAGACCGAGACTGCCAGTCAGAAATCTGTGGCAATCACTCTGAAAGATGCCACTCCAGGGGATAATGGACTGTACCAGTGTGTGGCTTCTAACATTGCTGGCAGTGTCCGAAAAGATTTTGAAATAAATGCTGGAGGTAAAAACGTGTTTTTTTTTTTTTTCTATTTGATTTAAGAATTTACCTTTAAACACATTACAGGAATCTGTGACTTCATAATTGCAGCTGATAAATATTTAGAAGAATTTACATTGAGTATATTCACTTCTTCACCCAGTTTGTTCTGTTACACAAGGGGATTTCCCTGGGTGGTTGTTGTGTTAGGATCTCTGTGGGCTTTCATGCTCTATGAGCTAAGGGACACCAGGAAACCCATTTCTTGTTAGTATCCATTGTCCAATCACAATTTGTAATTTAAAATATACATATATGCATTTCACGCATAGAGCAATAAGAGCTCTCCTTAGGTAAACACTGTAGAATTGTTATGGTTTTCAAAGAGCATCATTAAAGTTGTCACCTGTTAACTTCTTTTTAAATGTAAGCTTATATTGCTGCACTTGGCTATGATTTTTTCTTATGTTCAGATCTGTCTAGTTTGATAAGTACAGTATATGTTTGCTTTGCGTAAATGATTGTCCTCTTAAGTGTATTATGCTTGTATACTGTGTACATGTACAGATGTTTCTTTGGGAAGAGACCATTCAAATCAACAGTCTGGAAGGGAGTTCTACTACCAGACTGGAACTCAGTCAAGTAAGTCTTTCACAACCTTGTCATTATTCAGGTAAATGTTCATGAAAGAGCTTTTAGAGCCAGGATGTACCAATTTACTACGGCTCTATTCATATGATTCAATAGATCATAATGCTTTTTTATGGAGTTCAACACAGTACACAGACTGTGAACAGCATTTCTAATAGAATATGAATCTATTTGGATTTACTATAAATATTTTTTTATGCTTTTATTGGAAGGTCAACACTTAACACACAATTCATTCATAGCATAAATGTCCCATTGGTACCTCCAAAATTAGGCATTTTGAGTTGTCACTGAATTAAGTCAGCTATAGAAATTTTTCTCAAGAAGAAAAAGTAATTGCTTTCCATTTTTTCCTTCTTCAGAATTGTAGGTTAAGTGAAAGTTTCTGCCAAGTCACTCCAAGCCACTGATTATTAGCCCCCGCCCATTACAAGATTCAAAAATGAAATCGTAACATATATCAGGTCATTCACCGTGCTGGGATTTAAGGCTTTGTTGATATGTATGAGGAAAAATAGCTGACCCTCTTAATTTTGAATTCGATCTTTGCTCTTCTTGTACCCATGATTTTTTTTTTCAACGTAACTGCTTTAATTTATGAACACCAAAACATGTTTAAATTGTGGAAATCAGAATTGTTGAAAAGCCTACTGTAGGTTTGTATGTGCATTTAAGGGGAGAAAACACATACATGTACAGTAAAGATAAAATGAGTCTGAGTAGGTAAACTACATACACTAGTTTCTATCATTTATATCCACGGTGAGACAATTTTTTGCACATAATTGTATGATGGACCATTCACGCTATACCTGTATAGTTCATCTTTCCAAACAAACAAATGTTGTTTTTTTCTCAAGAGATTACCAATAAATTTCACAAATGAAGCCCACTTTTTTTGAAAACTTATTGATAGTCATTTTAATACTAATTTTATTTTTATTTATCCTTTCCTATTTTGCAGCCCTCTAGGTTAGGGCAGTATCTTTAATAAAAGCTTACATCCATACCATCATACTAAGCACCGGAGGAACATTATCTGTCCAGCAGAGCTAACACTTGAAGTGACCTCCTATTATTTGGTTGTGTTCTGTCACTGCTTACTGTTGGGATACACCCCTGTCATATAAATCAAAACCCCTAATGCATGGCGTTAAACAGCAATCTATCAGTCAATCAGATTATTTTTTAAGAAGATCTCATGTAAAAGTACAATTTAAAAAGCAGATTAAAACATAATATTGTTATTGGACATGGAGACTTCCCTGTGTTTTAAAGGTATTAAACTCTACATATTATGTTTCGTCATCAATTTGTTGAAGTAACGTTTAATGTTATAGATTTGCCAGGTCCCCCTAGTTCGCTTCAGATTTCAAGTGACACAGCGACCAGAGCCATTCTAGGTATAACCAGACCTCATCGGCATGAAGGTGTAGCTCAGTATTTCATACAGTATGGCCAGCAAGAAAAATATGTCAACCTTGGTAAGATATTACACGCACATTTGCAGCTGTAACTCCTCTGAATAGATTAGTGTGCTAGAAAATCAACCAAAGTCTGCAGAGATTTTTTATTTTTTTTGGTCTTCTTAGGATATCAAGGGATAATTGATGAGGGCTTGGTGTTCTCTGGAGCTCTTTTAGCTACAGGGCTTCAAGAAGCCAATATATTATGACAAGTATTTTTTTGTGCCATGCTTGTCCTCTGTCCTCATTGCTAATTGCCGGTCAGGACTTTGAGGGTGACTTCATTCACCCATTGGGCAATCACACAAGTAAAATAACCTTTAGGAAAACCTCTATCAAACAAAACGGTGGTGTAATATTTTTAATTTAGATATTACATGTACCTTCAGATGGAGTCTGTTTTTATAAATTATGTTCCATTCTCATTGAGACTGTGATTTTATAATACACTGTATTGTACCACTGTTATCTTCTATGCAAAAAAAGCATGAGACTCTATGCAAAAAAGTGCATGAAGATTCTCATTCAAGACAAGTACAGTAAGTTTTAGCCCAGAAACCAAATGTCCATTCAATTTTTCAGATAAAAAGCTATATATTTTACTTTCTCAAAATTTAGCTCAGACTTCAGATTGTCAGCTTTCCTTCAAAGTACAATGAATAATAACTGTTAAAGAAATGTAATTGAATCCTCTGTGAATTCAATGACCATTTATGGCTAGAGAGTCCCTAAAACTAGAGAATAAAAATGAATGGAAAATGAAGCACTGTTTCTATAAAGTAAAAACATAAAACTGATCTCATTGTTAAACTGTTTTGTATTTGTTGTTTTGATAGCAAGTGTTGTAAATTATGCAGTCTGGTAATCGCTTCACATTCCTGTTTTTGTGTGTGTGTTTTTCTTGTTAGATGGTGTGAGCTCTACCACAGAGGTGAGACTAGAGAACTTGAAACCTTCGACCAGCTATGCCATTCAAGTATACTCAGTATCAGGCACTGGGAAGAGAAGCCCACCCATAACCCTCTCCTACACAACACACCAAGAATGTAAGTCACCCAACCTTTCCCATCCCCAGGCTTCCAAATTTGCTTGGATGGCATAACCGAAAATATTGGAGATAGTTTGGTGTAACATGTTCATGTAACCACTTGGTTGCACAAAATTGTTACATATTTAATCTAGGAGAGAAATGTAGCAAAAAACAATTAAAATGTGGACTATTAATTCTTTATTTGTTGATTTTATATAAAGCGTTTATATTGTTCAATGGCACTTCATAAATTTAACACAGGGAATGAATAGCTCTAACTGAGACATGGCTAAAGAAACAAGCTATACAGGGCTACGTTTGTTGATTCTTTTTGAAATGGGGCCATTTGAATCAACCACAGACATCATTTGTGTGTTTTTCAATCGCAAAAATTATCCTATGTTGCTGTGCTAGATTGACAATATCACGATAACATGTTTTACCATGCATTTAAAATGCATTGTACATAACTTTTGTGCTTCCTGGATTAATTTAAATAATCTTACTGTGCATTGCTCTGATTTTAAAGTTTGAGATGTATTGTTCATGTTTCCAGTGACATCCTACTCATCTCAAGGTCAGCTAGAGACCGGCCAAGATCTAGAATGGTTGACTGCAAATAGTAAAGGTTCGTCAAACTATTAAACAAGTCGCCTGACAACTCCAAAGAATGACAAACAATTCATGTTGACTTAATATTTCAGTTTTATTAAACCATCCTCGGCAGTTAAACCAAAATATACAGTCAACAGGAATTGTTCGTCATTCTTTGGAGTCACGCTACTACTCTATTATGTCAACTTATTGGTGGAAATTCAAATACTTTTAAACTAGTTTCTACATGTATGAAGCTGTAACTTTGTTAAAGTGACACATGCACCATAATCTTAGGTATGTTGTATCCCAGAATCACATGTGTTATAGATATGTTCCTCAAGAGGTATCAGTTGAAAATCTTTCCGTTAGTTCCCTCTCCTTAATTCTGCGAGATTTTTTTTATTGACAATGTGTCCATTTGGGGTCAAATGTGGACAACAATTTTGTGTACCGATGTCACTACACGTCAACAGTTATTAGCCTTGCCCCTTACATGGTTCCAAATGATACCATGTGAGGACAAATTTTTTAGCCTTCTCCATGTGAATTCAAATTATGACGGGATTTTTCATTTTTCGTACAAATCTTTGAATTCTCCTTCTGTCTTTCTCATTGTTTTGTAGATCTGCCTGTGTCTTTTCCATACAACCTAGAGATAGAGAGTGACGATAAAGACCAGCAGGCTGCCTGGTTGAGCTGGGATTGGGTGGGCAATCTTACACCAGCTGATTATGTCTCAGGTTGGCCCCCCTCTATTTCTCAATCTGGTCCTTAACATTATATGAACAATATATATTTATTATTTCAATTTGGCTATTTAGAGCGTTTGTTCGGGTGTGAGCCTCCTGTGCCTGAAGGGCATCATGAAGCTGATTTATTATGGTGTCTTGTTTTTTTTTCATCCTGTAAATGTACTTTGGTGCATCTGTGTTACCGGCGTCGTTTAGGGTGTTTTCCTGAAGCCATTTGCTGGCACGCGATCAAATGAGTGAAATAACTTTAAGTACGCATACAAAATCAATCAATCATTTCTGGATATCTACAGGAAGTTCTTTCTTTACTGGGATTAAAATTTACAGTTATTTTTCCGTAGTCATCAAAGATGGTCTCCGAACATTCAGTATTTATAGGTGGAGTTATTTCCTGTGACATCTTTGGTTTTAGCACAACATAACTTGTGCAACTGCATATTAAAACTACAGATCAAAATGGAATGTACTAAGTAACTGTTATTTTCTGACTGTTAGATATTTTGTGTGACAGGTTTTGAGGTTTTGTATTCCACGGATCCCAATGCTCCAAAGGAGATGTGGCAGACATTACAAGTTATAGGAGACACCAATCGTTCCTACAAAATCAGAGGTCTTACCGGTGGCAGAGATTACCACTTCATTGTCAGAGGCACGAATAGCCATGGTCCAGGGCCTAATTCGGAACACATTTATCATCATGTACCTCTAGGTAATGTATAACATGTCGAGCATCAAACTACGTTCACATTGATATGAATGATTCTCATACCTGTTTAATGGATGGTTGGCGGAGGTTTCCTGTTGGCTGGTGCTTGGAAAGCTAAGAGGCAACAGGAATCTGATGTGCTGTTGCATCCTGTAAATGTCCTGTGGTGTCCTTTGTGTTGTCCTTGCCATTAACTGTTGTTTCCTTCAACAATTGGGCCGTCCTTTGAGTAAAATAACCCTAAGTATGATCTAAAAGCCCAATCAAACAAACATCCCTGTGTATCGGCGTGGAAAGTTGAACTCTAACAACTCTCTGACATGTAACTAATTACTCTATCATATCATCATTTATATACTTATAACATTCTTTAAAGATGACAAGAGGTAAAGTGATAATGAAAGAATATCTATGCTTTCATATTAGATACCAGGGACCATATTCATTTACATAATTTAAGGTTGTGTATGCGGTAAAAAAAAAATAGACAGCCATAGACAAATATCACAGTACCGTAAACAAGAGGAACCACCTATATAGTTGTTTCTAAAAATTGCACTGTATGAATGCACTGTGAAGATTTTGTATAGATGTACCTGTCGTATTGTTAATTAGTTGCTATTAATGAGGTGGGTTACCTTTAAGCATGGAGCAGACACCATTATTAGTGATATACAATTAAATATGCTATAAAACTTGTCATTCAAACAAAACATATTTATTCTTTGAATGTGACTACTCAAAGCCTTTGCCATCTTTCTACATATTTATGGAACATTACTTTATATGATGACACTTAATATGTTTTTATTTTTGTCTAGTTCCGGACAGACATCCTGAGAATTTTGTTGTTGAAAGTGTTCGTGGTAAGCCCAAAGATGTGAAATTTAGCTGGGATGAATTGACTGAGGAGAAGGCTGGAGCACCTGTCACCGGTACACATTACAACCTAATAATACCTCATAATAATAATAATAAAACCTTATCGTAACTGCTTTTTTTGTGGGACAGGGATCAGGGTTATTTTCTTAAACATAGATTTGGATTTAAGTTTACTGAAATCTGCGTTATATAAATAAGTTATATAAGTCACACCACTAAAATACAAATAGCAAAAATGATCCTTTTCTTTTTTTTTACTTTTTTTTAAAATGATAATAGAAACCATGTTTATTATGAAGTTGATAATCATTGGTTTTATATTAATGCATTGTTCCAAAAGGTAAAGTTAGTTTGTAAACGTCACATAGGCACCCAGAATTTTGATTTTTCAACTTATTCCGTTTTCCTTGATTTTTACAAAATTTTATGTTTGTTCAAACATTAAAACAGTCACGTTAAAATAAAAATTATTCATTTGGTAAAAAACTTGTACGGACCAGGAGAAATCTAGCAGTTATTCGAATTTAACGGAAAGAGGGCTGGTCATATTTGCTCGCAATGACTTTGAGCCAGCCGCGGTGAATGATCTTGCTTGTAACGGGCCAACATTTTGAACCTTGTAAGGGGTGTGGCTAACACGGTTGACTAGGAGTGACGTCAGTACATCAAAGTGTGTCTGAGCTGTGACAGCAGATTGACACACTTCCAATTAAAAATTCTGGCTTTTACCTGGCTTTTACCTGGCTTTTTAGCTGCCTTTACCTTCAAATCTGGGGGTAGAATTAACGTAATACCTCTAGCTTTTACTTTTTTATGAAAATATATATAATTCATGTGATTCTGTGAAAACCCAAAATACAGAATATTTGGGACTTTAAAGTCTTCTACAATTAATCCTTTAAAACGTTTATGTTATCAATACTGCGCTAAAGTAGAACAAAGACATAGACCTAAATTTAATTCAATCAGAGATATTAATGTAAAGAATAAAGCCACTCTTTGGCAAAAGGCAAGTATGGTTCTGGCTTACTTACATGTAGAAGCTGTCATACTTAGAATTGGAGGAACACAATCTTTCAAAAAAAGCTAACACTTAAACTGATTATTTGATTGTTTAGTTTTACTTCTTACTCATATAAGTGAAATACATGTGCCCCTGAGCGCAATGTTAACACCAATGAAACAAAATGAAGCCAAGTTGTTCAGGCTGAAGAGGAAGAAATGCTTCAAAGACCAAATGTCCTAAATCAGTATCTTCATATATTTTTGAGCAGGGCTGCTGATCAATCTTCAATCTACTGCATCCTAGTTATTGTTTCAAGCCAACTTGTGGTCGGTTAAGGAATAATGGGGTAGTTTCTGGTGACTGGAGATCGTGGGGTGATTTTTATGAGATTTCTCCTTGTTCTCATGCCAAACACTAGCCCTGCAGTGGCCATATAAGGGAAATACTGTTGAGGTCACTCAGCAAATAAATCAATAAATAACTTAACATAAAACTATTATTTACTTTTTTTGACAGGGTACACTATCTACTATAGTACCACTTCTGACAAGGCTCTTGACAACTGGCAGATTAAGACCGTGTCTTCCGATCACCATCAGTTGACCATTAGTGACCTCAACCCTGGTACTATCTATTACTTTCGAATTCAAGCCACAAATTCAGACGGTGCGAGTCCAGTGTCGTCACATATTGTCTATAGAACACCTATTGGTATGATAATTTCATTTTTATATACAAGTTTGCTTTTTTTGACAAAGGCAAAATAGCCATGTTTATAATTATAAAAGATGATGTTATTGAGAAAGAAGACGTGTCTGCTTAGAGATGTTTTACCGTCTAATAAAACTGTAGATATATTATACATGATACAACCTTTCTCTCAATTTTTTTTCATTTTTTTCGTAACAAACCATGACAAAGATGGATTTATAAATTCAGGGTATATGGATAAGAATTTGTTTCTTAAATAAATTGTTGAGAATGTTGACTTCCTTAACTGTCACATCTCCATCTAAAGCTTAGTAAAAGCTTGTGTAAGGCCTAATTAAAAAATATAAGATCATCCAGTTTAAAATAAAATAAAAATCCTGTTGACATATAATAATAAATACTAATAATGAATTTTGTGTAGTGAGTATGCCTGGAACTGTAAAATCAAATTTGTTATTTATTGTTTTTCACAGTGCGAGTGCCTGACCCACCCTCCTATGTACATATATCAAGTGACTCCTCCAAGAAGACTAAGCTTCGGATTAATCGTCCTGCTAACAGCGGTGGATTACCAATAGATGGTTACATTGTAGATTATGAGACATCTCAGGGAGCTACAAGTAGACATACCTTTGACGCAGGTCTGAATTAGTACTTTGATATTATGAGATTAATTCAATTCTCCCTATTACCAATTTTTTCTTTGTGAAAGTTGTGACTAAAATAGTAGGTAAGAGGAAACAAATATGATCTTTTTTTATCAGTTCATCAGTCACTAAAACCTGGAAGTTAATATCAGAATACTGATTGGTGAAATCATGACTTCGTGGGGAAAATCTGAATATAGACGCCATAGAAATTTCAAATTAGAAAAAGAACAATCAAAAGCCTGGATAGGTTATTTTACTTGTTTATAACCTGGAGTTTAGCAGCAAGGCAACAAAGAAAACAAATTTGTGTTCCTCAGACAGTCTAGAATTAATGCTCACCTATGAAACTATATGTTTGAAGCTTTTAATAGATAAGTACAGACATGAATTGATAATTAAATCTTTTGTGAAAGTACAAAGTTACATTTGAAACATTTAAATTTCAGATGACAGTCTATTTACTGTCGTAGAGGTTGAGAACTTGAGTCCTTCTACCTTGTACGTCTTCAAAATATCAGCTAGATCTCCCAAGGGCTACAGCAAGCCAATTGAGATTCAGTTCACAACCCCTAGAGCAAGTACGTTCAAATTAATGTGTTATCTTTATCACGCTAGCAGAATTTTGCTAAACAACCTTGATTGATAATTGATGTGTTCTGTGTGATGTAGTTGAATCCACCAAGATGTCTTTTTAACTTGTGCACTGTATATAGCCCACTTTCGGTTCACCTGACAATCAGGCATGACTGTTTGATGAAATCGACAATGGTCAGATCTGTGCCATAATTACTGTTCCATAATTAAATGGATGTCCTTTTTAATATCAGGAATGAATGTTTTAGCTATTATCCATACATAAACAGGTACAGAATTTTGGTTCCGTTTCATCTCACTGTATGTGAATGGACATGATTAATTTTTATCTTATTTAAGCCTGATAATATAGCAGTTTAAAAGTGAAACATATCAGAATTTCACTGAACAGAAATTTTGTTCTCTAAACTATCTGGGGGCCCGCGCCGTGGCTCAGTTGTTAGCACCTCTGACTGCAAATCCTTCTTCGATGTACCGCACGGGTTCAAGTCTCCCAGTGTACTTGAGGTATATGAGGGAATCACACGAGGTGACTTGGGCAATCGCGGGGGCGGTTTTTACGAGGTTTCCTCCAGGTTTTCCACCGTTTTGAGTAGAGTAGATTAAGGAGAATCCGTCATCATATAAATGAAATACCTTTAAGTACGACGTTAAAACACCAATCAAACAAACAAACAAAGTAAACTATCTGATCATTTCCTGTTTACTTTGCTCAGGACAAGAAAGCTCTCAGTCTCAGACTCAAGCCGACTTTTCAGATGATAAAAAATGGTTGAAACAAAAAACAGGACAACAAGGTCAAGGTAAATACTTTTACTACAGATCGGAAAATCTTCTGGATTTTATATGATCTCACCTTTTTTGTTAGCCTTATTTGAGGTTTTGTTCATCTGATCGAAGGGGTTTTTAATTCACTGGATTTTAGGCTTTTAGTTTATTTGATTGTCCACTGCCATGGATTTCAGAGATTTTTGTTCACCTGATATCAGAGATTCACCTGATTTCAGAATTAATGATATCAGAGATTTTTTTTCACCTGATTTCAGAATTATTGATATCAGAGAGTTTTGTTCACCTTATTTTGGATATTCTGTTCGCCTGATTTTAAGGGTTTTTCACCTTATTTGGAATTTAAGACATGAATTTGATGAACTTATATCTGGAAAATGATTTGAATGGAACTGGAATATATTGACAATAAGGACAGCTATATTAGGAGTTACTTTTTTGTTTTTGTTCAACTTTAAGTTCGTTTAATATTCGTTCACCAGATATCTGGGGTCTTCTGTTCAGACTTTCTGTTTCTTCCCCCCTTCTATTGTCTTTTTTTTTATTAACCTGAATGTTTGCGTTTAAATGTGTTTTGGAAATAATTATTGATGTATATTATTGTTTATTTGATAGCTTTGACTCTGCTGACACCACGAAATCCCCAGGCTGGAGATTTCAACGTTGAGGATGGTTCTGTCAAAATTGAGTGGCAAAGACCTCTTTTACCAACGCTTAGAGTCAAAGGTAAGGTTTCTGTTATGAAGGCAGCAGCTTGTTGGTTAGTTTGTAGTTGTATTAAAGTACAGTAGATTGTAAATGGATGTGTATCTTACATGCTAAATGATATGTGTGGGTGTTTTGTGTTTTGTTTTTGAATTGTGCATAAAATTAAAAGTCACTACATTAATATATGGATGCAGCAGTAGACTTGATTTAATTACCTGTTTTATTTATTATTACAGGTTATCAAATAATGTGGGGAGTTGACAAACCCGAGGGTACCTTCAATACTGTTGATTTGACTGGATCTCAGACATATACTCAGCTCCCTGGTCTCCTTCTGAACACAGCCTATCGTTTCCAAGTGCGCACAGAAGACTTTCGAGGGAATTTGTCACCATACACTACTCCTGTCTTCTTCAGCACCCCAGGTATCCTAATCAATTTTGTGACAAGCCTTTAAAATTTACACCTAACTTCATAACTGATAGTGTTTATCAATATTGGGGTTGTTTGAAACGAAAACAAAGATAAGGAAGAAGAATGCTAATTTTTTTAAAAGCAAGTGCGTGATATTTAATACCTCAGCTGTTCTGAAAATATTAATTTAAAAATGGTGTTGCCTAACAAAATATTCAAAATGTCCAACTATCATATTACTTATATATTTGTTGTTGCACCGCACACACAGACATCTCATTGTCAAAGATTTCTCACCAGATGTATTCCATATATTGTTTTCAGTATTTATCTGCAGTGCTCTCTGATCTGAGGGGCGTCAGGAAACCGATTTGTTGTGGTGCCCTGTTTTTGGTCCTGTAAATATACAGTGTGTATAGCTAGTGTTGTTAATGGTGGTTGTTGCTTCGCCCATTTTGGTTCACATTGAGTAGTTTTGGCGTGAACTCATTTGAGTTAACCTGTTTGAGTTCCAGAGCTTGATGCAACAGGGTAGCTGATCTTAGTTCCAAAGTTCATCTTCATTTATGTCAGTAGATGTGACATATCCTCATTGGGGATAACTTTGGCTGCTATATAAGCCTCAGGAAACCATCTTGGTGAAGAATGTGGATGATTTCTTTAAAGGTTTCATCCTGCATGATCCTGGATACACCCCTCCCCCACCCCCACCCCATTAAAAAAAGAAAAAAGTTAGATTTCCAAAAGTACAATGTGAACAAATACCATAAAAACAATTTTCACTTGTGTTTTGTTTTAGCTTTACCCGGCCCTCCAAGTGATGTACAGGTCTCAATGGATGATCCAGCTGTTGTGAGTGTGCGTGTGCGGAGACCCATCAATCTAGGAGGCAGTCCTATAGTCTCATATACTGTCAAGTATTGGACAGAAGATGGGGAAGTTACAACAATATCACGTAAGAAATAAAACAGGAAAAACCTATATCAGTTTATCTGTCACATTTAAAATCTGGAAGTTGATGTCAGAATAATGGTTGGCGAAATCATGACTTCGGAGGGAAAATCTAAATATAGACACCATAGAAATTTCAAATTAGGAAAGAACAATCAAAAGCCTGGCTAGGTTATTTAACTTGTTTATAACCTGGAGTTTAGCAGCAAGGCAACAAAGAAAACAAATTTGTGGCCTTCAGACAAAAAGTCTTAATATAAAGCTAAAGAGATATCGTGAAAGAAAACAAATACCAAAAATCAGCAGCTTTAACTGCGTGTTTAGCTCCAAAACACAGGAATTTGTATCAATTAGAGTAATTAACAGCTTATTAACTGTTGATTACAACGTACGTTGTAGTTGTTCTTTAACTATAATTAAAGGAAGGAATGAAACATACTTGCCAAGAAGCAGCCGATAATCCAGAAATAAAGCCTTTGGTTGGAAGATACTACATC
>JAVFBZ010168301.1:0-16772 GCA_032466195.1 Katharina tunicata
TATGGTAAACATGGTGCTGTACGTCCCTTGCATGGACCAATCAGAAGCCTAGAATTTTCTCTGAATGGTGATAATATTCCATCTTGCATCACTTGGTGGTAAAATATCAGTCAAATATGTTGCTAATATTGGCGTAGTATTGCATTTTCCTTTGCTTAAATAATTAGTATATTTATACCTGTTCATTTTAACTCTTATTTTTCTTTCACGTCTAGACAATAACATATTTAATATATCTCTTGATAATGCCATAACAAATGCTGAAGTCACTGGAAATTGGTCAGATATACACTATAAGCTTATTATCTATATAAAATTCATAATATACGTATTTATTATCAACTGGCCCAATAAAACTGCTGAGGTTGAAGATCCAATTTTGTTTGACAGCCCCAAGTCACATCAGGGTCACTTTTCTAGACGAATGATTGATGGGATATTACTCATTCCTTGATTAAAATAACTTGGGGCCATATTGGGATCAAATGATGAAGAAAGTCGCACAAAAGTAGCATGGACTCATAGTGAACTCATTCGAGGATGTGAGTGGCAATTCTGGAATTAAAACCAGACTGAGAAATGATTTGACCTGGGCAAGAATAAGTTTACAATTCGGTTACTTTCAGTCAGTGGCAAACGATTGTGCGGACAGACTGGAGATAAATGTAAACGGCCAAGTGCAGTGTTTTCTGTTTTTTTATTTGGATTTTCAGACGTTTTTGAGAAATATACCAATCTCCTTATCAAACAGAAATAGTATACAGTGAACTGCAAGAAACTTAAATCTATTAAATTTGGTAGTTTTATAGATATCTGTTTTATATCATCGTATACGTAAAACACCGTAAAGTAATATGTTGTATTAGCTCATCATATGGTATAAATATTTCTTAGTGAATCCTCGTTTACTTTCTTATTTAAATATGCATGTTATAAATATGCAGACAGTAAGATAAGTCAGCCTTAGTGAGATGGTAGAGTTTGTTAATAATGTAATTAACAAGTTAAATGAGTTGTTCTGCATTGTGATTTATATAATGCCTGTACAAAATATTTAATCTAGGAAATTCAAACTAACGATGGATATGTTAACAAGAAAAGCAAGCCTACACTTTATAAGCGTGTTCTGCTATAATACAGCTTTTATATTAAGGGGATAGTAACAAAAATACAAAGTTATATTCAACTCACAGATCATATCAAAATGATATTACATTTTTATAGGATTTCTCGTTCTCCATTGAAAGTTACTTAAACTCGACTACTGTAAGTAAAATGTATGGTGGTCTGTTTATGCCATAATGTATATACATGTATGTATGTCTTGCAGATTAAAATAATCCAAATTGCTTCAAATTTTACCCTTGCAAAACATCACCTGTACAAATGTAAAGTTATATATTTGATCGACAACGTTTTAATATAAATTTACTTCAGTGACATGATCACTACAATAAATGTAGTATGAAAAGTCCAAAATACATTTTACTTACAGTAGTTCACTATGACTTTAACGCTCAGAATCAATCCGGCTCACTGCTTGGGGAAGGCATGAGTGTCTCAGAAAATGGCTCGGCGGAAGATCATATAAAAAAAAGACCTTCGAAACTTTGTAGTGTTGGATCAGTAAAGTAACAGAGACAAATTAGACAAGGAATGAGCTCCGAATCCTGTCGAATCATTTGATGAAGTAAAGTGAATGGGCAGAGAACCCGGTCAACTAAATATTGCTATATTTTAGGATGGGAAAGATAGGCAATGTGTAGCGAATCCATATATCCCGTTTGAAAAGTGAACCGATTTTGTTGGAAAAAAAGAAACATTTATCTTTTTACAAAACATCTTTCTTTTTCACGACAAATATGTTAACAAATAAATTAAATTCAAACAATTATAAACCTCCGCTTTTTACACGATATAAATATGCCAATCAGACAACGTTGTGATGTTTGTTATGATGTATAATTTCTACTAAAGTATTTAATTTACGGTTATCAGTATTTTATAAAACTTAGTCTCCATGGCATAATGCGTTATTTAGTAGTGTGAGAAAGAAGGACATTATCTATTGGGATGCAATGAAAGATAAATAAATGTGAGCCAGTTTTATTTAATGGCAAGAAATAAACTTGCACAGTTTCCCTCTCTCTGTGTGACGTAAGCCGTATTGTTTTTTAATTGAACCTTTACTTGAAAGACCGATATTTAAATCGTACTGCCAGAGTTTCAAGGATGTTCACGGGAGTTAAGAAGAAGCAAATGAGACTAACTTGGCCTATAACTCTAGCCTAGCAGTATGCACGATATAAATATGCCAATCAGACAACGTTGTGATGTTTGTTATGATGGATAATTTCTGCTAAAGTATTTAATTTACGGTTATCAGTATTTTATAAAACTTAGTCTCCATGGCATAATGCGTTATTTAGTAGTGTGAGAAAGAAGGACATTATCTATTGGGATGCAATGAAAGATAAATAAATGTGAGCCAGTTTTATTTAATGGCAAGAAATAAACTTGCACAGTTTCCCTCTCTCTGTGTGACGTAATCCGTATTGTTTTTTAATTGAACCTTTACTTGAAAGACCGATATTTAAATCGTACTGCCAGAGTTTTAAGGATGTTCACGGGAGTGAAGAAGAAGCGAATGAGACTAACTTGGCCTATAACTCTAGCCTAGCAGTATGCACATCTCCTAAGTACAATATGTATTTATGGCAGATGGCCCAACCGAACAGTCAAGCCTGCACTATAGACAACCCGAAATTAAATACTAGGCGAAAAATGTATGAGGTATCTATTCACAGATGATTAAAATGACCTGGTAAAGAATGGGGATCAATTGATTTAAGAAGTGTGAAGTGGGTAGTGCAAAAGTCAGTATGACTTATATACAACATCATCTGAGAAGATTACAGCAAGACAATACACAGATTGTGTTACTAAATATGAGTTGTAACGGATAATTTACAAGACAGAAGATAAATCTGCATGACGAATTTACAGTATCTTGATGGTGTCGTCTCCGTAATAACACCGTTATCAATCATAATTTCTCAAACTAAACCCCCGGTTTACACTCGGCAACCTCATGGTATGAAAAACGCTGTTACATTTCCTTATTTGTCCCACAAAACCTGTCAGGAACTGTGTAATTTCAATGTCTAAAAAAACAAGTCATAATAAATGGAAATGGTATTAACCAGGAACGTTTTGAAGCAGAACCTAACAGGAAACCAAATTATAGCAAAATTAAAAATAAACTGCAGGCAACAACGTATATATATAGGTCTACAGACCATTAGTAAACTGCAGACACGCAACTTACAGATAAATGGAAGAGAATGAATAGGCAAATAAAAGTAATTGTTTTGTTCTAATAATACAACAAAGGTTATAATGAAAATCAGCCAATTGCTTTTTCGGGGTATCTTTCGGACTCAAGTGTCAATGGGCAGGCTTTACGGTAAGCAGAAGCTATGAAACTAAATTGTCTGTATCTCCTCACAACGGTTATGAAGAGATCGTTTGTTTCGTTTGGAAGTTTATGCCGGACTTACGTCACATTTGACTAATATCTCGACTTCCTTCGAGGGTTGTACAACTATTGACCAAAACGTATAACAATCCCCTTTTGACGTACATGTAATTTGAACATACAACTTTCTGTACCAAGTGCTCACAAGCAACTTTACCTTAAGCTGAAGCCGCTCACATGAATTTGCCCCATTTGCACAAAATAGGGATGGATTGTTCGTTGGGATTTTATTAATAAAGTTAATTTGATCATACGACGGTGTGTCAGAAGGAATGGACTGAAGTTACCATTTGCGGCCACAATATCAGCAACTGAAGTAAAACATAGGCCAATCGGTCTCAAAACTGATTGGAAGTTGTCTTAAATACGTCTTAGTTTAATAAGAAAGGATATTTTTACTTTAATATCGTTATTTGTAGTTTATATGAAAATAGATTAATTTATTATATTCTGATTTTAAGTATATTTTAGGAAGTAACATGTATTTTGTACCCATGGTCGGACTGTGCAAGAATTGACGGGTTTCTCCTCCGTCTGCAGAACACGTGTATTAACTTGTATGCTGTTTCACTCAATCTGCATCACGTTTGTGAAATGAAATGAAAACACATGAAATGAAAACTTGCCACAAAATATCAATTTGCAATTATCTTCTTTAAGATGCATACACAAGTCGAGATACTAGAAAGTGTTTGTCCATAATAGCTGTTATGCTGTGTTATTCTTAAAGCACAGTAAGTTTAATTTGTATTTCCCATAAAACACAAGACATAGGGAATTGGCGACCAGCATTAAATCCTACATTGTTTCTTAATTTCCAGTTGTCCCTTAACTCCGATAACAAGGGGCACCAAGCAACGACGACGTGTATATATTTTTTTTATATTTTTGCATAATCGGATTTCTTTATTGAAAAATTGTTCAGAAAAAAGGTGTTGGTTACAATAAGTTTATTCATTTTCACAAAATGAACAAACAATGTGACACTAGTTATAATCTTTTAAAGAAACTTCTACCAACATTGACAAACAACACAGCCCTCAGATATCAGACAAATAACCGGATTTGGCCTAAACACCTATATTTAACTATATATTTGATCTAGGTTAATTCTAGCTATTCTATCCCATAAACAGCCGATATGTTATCTGAGAGCAGCACCAGGTTAAGTAGCCCTTCTTAGCCTTGATAAAAGATTCCAGGGACAATACAACTTTTTTTCATTTCTAAAGAACAACAAAACGTTGGCTGGCTCGGTGTTTATCACAAAGGCAGTAAAACAACATTTAACCGTTTCGCTGAGGAAACTTTTTGTTATGTTTGTACCATTTAACTCTACACTGGACATTTAACTGGTTCCTAGTTTTCTTGTTTTAATATCCTATTAAGCAACCTTAGCAACGTCTAACACCGTGCCAGGTCTACTTCGTAATCGGTCTTTTTTATTTGCATTTCCATCCTTTTTCCATCAAGTTAACCTGATACTTTTAAATGTATTATCGAGGGAGTTGAATCGACTTTTGAATAGCGTAAGTGACATCTCACAACTGAACGCCTCGTAATAAATTGCGTATAAATTCGTCGAGGAATTTAGAGAAACATCGTTCTTGATTTGATTGGCAACCGGAATCAGACTTTTAGTTTATTGTTGTTAAATTATGTATTAAACATACAGCAAAACAAAACTTGGGCGTGGTGGTATTTATTTTTAAGCCATTTCTAATCCGTGAAAGTAACTAACATATATGTCGTCGTTTTGTGGCATTTTTGTTGGTGGCGTGTGTGAGTTGTGCGGGATGACACTGTCTTGGTGTAAAACAGATTGCTAAGAGAAGCAGTCTGACATTTTACGAACTCAAGTCACGAAAGTGTTGTCTTGCAAAGAAGATTACAGTGCAGTTAAATGTTTACCAGACATCCTGACTGATTTACAAAGTGGGTTAATATGTTGAATCAAAAGGTACAAATTGATATTTAACACTGATTGTGCCTGTCAAGTTATACCCAGAAAGTAATTATTGTGTTATCATTGTAATCGTATGCACATGTTATTGATCTTCATGTGCCCGAGAACCAATTGGGATTTGAGCAGAGAAACAAGTATTATTTGGAACACAGACAAATCAAATTTGAAAAGAGCACGCACCAAAGTATTCAACGTATGGAGCATTCAGTTGTTATACTTTGGTAGTTTTCCAGTATTTCGCACACATCAATCTTTGAACAATAAGGTTTTGGGGAAGGTAGCAGAGAACAAAAATCAAAAAAGTAATAGTAATAATAAGTAATAAGAAATTAAATAACGTGAAACGGTCTTTGTATACAGATCGAGAAGTTGGACCAGAAATATATCAGCTACTGTCATCCGTAAAGTCTTGAGTTACGTTACTTGTTTCAACTTAGTTATGCCTCTGTTAGGAACAAAACCACTTGTTTACACGAATTATTATTCTTGAAACTCTATACCCTTTTTTTCGATTTCGCTTGAATGCCGTGCAAGTGTAGTTAACAACAACTAATTGTGAGTTATATGTGAATTTGTCCACAAAAAAAAGAGTTAACAACAATCAGACAATTCACACAGTAAGGTAAATGTAATTAACATACACTTCTTAGCCGAATTTATATTGTACTCTTAACATGTAACGGGAGGGTGAAATGTGAAAAAAAATCCATAATATTATTAGAGCTTTTGCTCGATGGATGCGATACATATATTCACGACTTTATGAAGTCTATCAAAACAAGCGGGTATTACCCGAGTAAGAACTTAGATAATAGTCCACATAACAGCGGTTTAAAAGTGTGAAAAACAATAATTCCAAATTGCGTCGTTGACAAAGGTAATGTAAATAAAACAAGAGGCGTTGAGATGATTAACTGGACAATTTATTGGTGCTACATAACGAACATTATGCCACTTAGAAAAAAGTAGTGACAGAACATTGCTCAGGAGAATAGACCGAAAAAGAGATTAACCTACTTCACGATGACCATTTTCTAAGCAATTTGTGTTGATCGAAACCCGGAAGGGTACCGAAAGCTGGACTCTGTGAACTACTAATTGAAAGTTATTTTAGTTAATTACATCGAACATGAATTGTTAGATCACTCCATTAACAACACAAAAGTCTACTGCCTCCTGTGCCCTGGGGCTCCCTGAGCTAAGTGGAACCAGGAAACCCATTTGTTGTGCTGTCCTGTTATCTGTGTTATCTGTGTTACCAGTCTCCTTTAGGTTGGTTTAGATTGGGCTGGCATGTCGGCATATGAGTGACATAACCTTCAGTACGGCGTAAACTCCAAACAAGCAAATCATTGTATTTGAGAAGCCGATGTGCACACTAGCTGCGGCCTGTGTCGCATCCTGTGTGAAATGAGCTTAAATGTAATTCCGGACTAGCTAGACCATAACTAACATTATAGACCTAACGAAGCAATATCTCTGAAATCGCCTTCTGGCGTTCGCCAGCTAGACGGTACCGTGAGTTTAGGTACCAAAGACGTATACTTTGTATTCAGTGTGGGAAGTCCACTTCAGAGAGCAAATTAATCTTGCTGAATGGTGCCACAAATACACATTTCAACTAAACTGTTTTCTATCTCTTTTTCGACAATTGACGAATAAACTAAAAAGATCACACAAATTTGCAACACAACTCTTGCCGTGTATATCTCATCAACTTTTGAATATGCCTGATAGGCATTATTGGAAACAGTTTGCACACAACAAATCAAAAATTAACGACAAACACAGCACAGAAACTAAAGTAATATAGTTTGGCCCTAGTTGGGAAAAATTCACAATATAGAGCAAGCACATGACACGAAAGCGGCACATCCCGCCTAGCACACAACAACCGAAAACCGGATTGTTGTAAGAAAAGTAAATATGCCCAGAAGAGAAACCGGCAAAGATTGGCTCAATAATATTCACAGATCTGTAATATAAAATACCTGATAGTTAGGTAAATTAGGTTTTCCAAAACAAAACGGAAATTCTTCCATAATTTACACAGGCACGTCAAGTTTGAACGATGCATTTCAGATTACAGGATTGGAAAGACTTCGGACGCCCGTCAAGAGAACATGGAAGTCCTGCAGTATCTCTATATCCTAGTTAAAGAAAATTTGATTTATCTGTGGTACTTATAATAATGCCAGGCAATTACATAAAATAGTGTATCCATCGATTGAGAAATGCGGCTAATGAACAGGTAGTCTGTTTATTACAAGGGAATCAAGGTAAATACTAGGTTTAGTTTGGAAGAATTATACTGATGTCACGAAACAAGACATCATATAATAGCTAGATAATACATGTTAACGAGCACCAGGTTGATTTATTTTCTTCCAAGTTACAGCTCAACTCAAACAACGATATAAATACCAGGCTGACGAGTATGTCCGATACCTCTATTATCAAATTTATAGTGTTAATATTGTCTTTATTTACAATATAATTAATTTTCTATTCATTGTCAATTTCATATTTTATCTTACTGGACACATTTATTCATTACTTATTGCAATTAAAATTTACGTTTTTTTTAGCTTTGGTTTATGGGATAAAAACATGCGAAATTTTTCCTTTAAATTTACCTGGAAATCCAGGTAAATAAAACATATAACAGGCAAATAAATTACCCAAAAAATGACATAATTGACATTGGCCTTAACTAGAACTTGTTAAAAACGCTTTGATAATAATACCCGTACGACTCATTAAAGTTATTTGAAATATAAATACATAACAATGATTAGTTGACTAAAGCGTGAACTCGTTCATGATATTTCAATGTTTTTTTTTTTAAACCAAACGTTAAACTTAAAAATAAATGAAGTTGACATATGGTATTGCTAAATACAACGTGAACTTACTAGGCGTACCTAAGTGCTTGTTAACGACAAAAGAAAAACTTTCCACTGAAGAACAGATGGACGTAGAGACGAACGGGCCCAGTGTATGCGTCCATTTTGGATTGCAGATGCACGACACAACAAGAAAGCAACATCAACTTGCATGTGTGTTCCTTTTTTTATCCTACTAATTCATCTTAGGCATTCTGGGGGAAGAACAGATATGTATCGATTTTTAATAAACACATCCGGTAAGACAAAAACGCATCACAGCCAGTTTAACAAAGTGCTAGTTCTAAGATGAGCTGGTTGATTGCCTGTCCAAATCAGTTCACCTAACAAAGGCATGCTAAACATGTCGTGACCTTTTCCCAGTGAACTCGAGCTGTTATCTTTAGGCTACGATTGTCCCCATTTGCTAGAGTAACTGTTTAAAATTGCCTGTAATACTAAACGGTTTTTGGCATCAAAACTAGACAATTTTAGTTCATCAAATCTATACCGTGAAACCTTCGCTCACAATGACGTTGTCGAGACAAATTACTTAATAAAACATATATTTTTATATCCAGATGTAGGATACATGACTGTTTAAATGTTACCTAACTCTGATTTGTCTATAAAGTGTACCGTTATTTATTTTGGACTCAAGAGAAAACATGTAACTCCTTGCTTGAAAATGTTTGTGAAATCTAACTTGACAGTGTCGCCAGATACATAATCCTCCAATTCCCCAAAGAAGTATTGTGTATGAAGTAAACGGTATATCAATTCCGATGTATTCCTGGAAACACAGATGTAACACACAAAAACACGTATCGACTTATTCACGTACGAAAAGTACATTTATATTGAAGCTTACAATACCGACAATGAACTATTCATGTTGGTAAGCATTTAAAAAGCAAAATAGCAGCAATGAGTTAATCTATTATGCACCTTGAAAGGCTACACGTAAAGCCAAAAAACGCATTCATGTTGACTTAAATTGTATAAATGGAATATAATTCTAAGCGAAATTTCTTGAGAAAATGGCTTTTAGCTCAAATTGTTACGAAAGCTGGTAGAATAATGTAAACCTTTGTTCACAGTTTGTTAACACGCGTGATTAAGAATTGATTTATTTATGTGTTTATCTCATTAGTGTTTGTCTTCGGACTCAATTGCATTTCACAATACGGCGAGTTGACTTGTCCTTGCATGGTTGAAAGAAACCTCGTAAAATCCTTTTCCAGAAAGTTTCCTGGAACTACAAAGCTATTTGAGGGACATCAGAAATAAACTTTATTAAACACTTACACGCAACAAAGGCTTTACGGCTTTCCGGATATCGTGGCAACTGGGTGTTATTTTCAGTGGAATGAGAATCTAAAGGAAGTAACAGTCGATAACTTGTTCGAAAATCGATCATTATAATCACATGTAAAAGTTCGCATGACCAGGGTTAATTTCGTTCTGGGCTTTCCAGTTAAATCTAAGTAGATATATGAATTGATTGATTGGTTTGGGTTTTACGCTGTATAGGTTAATTCACTCAATATGACGGCGTGCCAGCCAAGCGGTCAAGAAAACCGACGTGTATGACGCTTGCAAAACAGAACATGTTTTTCGCCCTGGAATAGTGGCTTCTGTGTTTCCTGTGTCGTTAAGGGTGGTTTCCTTCGCCCATTGGGCTGGCACGTCGTCATTTTACGGAAATAATCTTAGGTACGGTGCAAAAACCCAAATCAAACAAAAACAAAAGTAATATTGTAAAACAGAATTATATTATCGTGTCCCTGTACTCGTATCCATACATTGCGTATTACAGGCGACATTCATTTTAACAAAGGAGAAGGTATCGTGCACGAAGTACAAACCGGGCCGTTTTCCGCAGAACGACAGGAAGCCATTAACGTAACTGAGTCAAAGGCTGAAATAACTCAGTCAAGACGCCACATTGTCACGTATCAGAGTAACCTGGGTAACAGCTTCTCTTTCACACAACGTTGAATTACAGTCAAACAAGCATTATAACATAAATATTGTCGCAAATATATGTTAAATAGTGAAATGTCATGTTATACAAGTGATCCCAAGACAATACGCATACGAAGAAATAGTATGAAAGATGTACCGATGTCAAGTTATCTTCCTTTTTGGTTCTGTCTGTGGCAAATTTTGGAACAATTTTTGTTCTGAATTCTGTTCAGTTTAATAGCCTTATCCCAAAATAATATTTCTTTTATTGACATTGAACAAAGAACGGAAGCAGAAATATATTTACTTACGTATTGGCCAACTATGGTTTCTTTGAAAATGTTAAAGCATCGTGTACCAAACAACCAATTGATTTAATTACTTATTGGTAATAAATTATGAGCAAGACAAGGGTAAAACCACCACTAAGAGTCTATTCTTGTTTTAAAACCATATACAACAGTCGTAGGAAAGTTATAGAACCATTTTGATGACAACAAATTCAACCTGTCCAACAATTGCACATCCAACGTGCATAAGCCAATATCCCCGTCAGCTCTGACAGATGATGAAACTAATAGCAACTTACATCAAACAAATGTAGGCGTAGAAAAGTATCCATACAAGATAACACCATATTCCAAAGAATTCGGTATTATGTCAAGTGCCTCTTGTAACGGGGAATATTGTATTAAGACGATAAACAGCTATCATACAAACTATATATCAGATGTTAGACTTTAGTTGTTTGTAAGTGACGTCGATATTTGGGTCAGTATCAAGCTTAACAGCAACTGATTTGATTGTCAGAACACTGTCAAAACAATTAACCGTGGCGATTTGTCATCACTTTGCAAAGGTCAGATGAAATACCATATATTACATTAGAATACAAACTTGCCTTGGTATAGACAAATTACCAAAGTTATAACTCGTTCACCAATGTCTACATGTACAGCATTAGCAGGAATAGAAGAGCTGGTATTTGTCTCCAATTTGTCTCTGCTGGTATTCTTCCATCGAGTAGGATGTCACGCCATCATATGAGTGAAATATATTCACGTAAGGTGTAACACCCCAATCGAACAAACAAACAAACCTTTGCTGCAGATTTGAGTCACGGTTCTTCTTACAAACACTTCAAACTATACTTCTATGTATTAGGAGGACCAAATAATATGACCTTTGGTCAGCGCAGACATGATGAAGCGCTAGTTTTTAAATAAATATTGTTACGGAAACTTTCAACAGTACCAAAACTACAAGTACATTGGTACACGTACAAACACATAGCCGAACAGGCCTACAGCTATCTGGTGTAGCATTAACATGTATCGACAAACCCGAGTTCGAATCCCCGTGGAGGCACGCAAACTTGTCTCTGAGAATTTATCTAGAACATGATGTATATGTTTTTATAAATCGATTTCTCTGTGCCAGTGTTATTACTCTTTACAAAAAATATATATAACACATTTCTAACCAAGCCCTTATAAAGGGTTGGTTAAATTCCTCATACATTTCCATCAATGCAAGATTTTACTATTCGGGAATAACCATTAATAAGTCAAATGGCTTAGCGGCCGATATAGATCAGAGAAATCCCAAAGGGATTATTTCACATCTGAACACCCTCAATATTGACGTGACATTTACGTGCATTTTTTGTTCAACGAAATTTAATGGTGCGTGCCAGTAAGTACAAAAATAGACAGTGTGGTAAAATAATCACGTGGGCGAGAATGAAGATACAGCCCTGTGAGTTTTAGGAAACGACTCAGATAAAAACAATTAACTCTCGTGATGCGTGGGTGGTTGTCGGTCTGACGGAGCTGAAACTTCAATCAATAGCCAAATTGTGTACTGCCTGCTATCGCATTTAATACATTTTTGTACTATTTTGAAAGCAAAGAGATCTCTATCAACTTTCCTCGTAAGTTAGACAAAAGTTTACTGTCTTACATCAGAACTGCATTTATTCCGACAATACTGCTCCGTGACAAAAACCGATTATAGTCTGAACATGAAAAGACACTCGGAAGACTGAACTTTTGATCGTGGTTAGATGTCGTTGTTCAATCCTGTTATATTTCTAAAACGTCATAATTATGCAACATTTTTTCGCAATTTCTCTCTAATTTCAATTACCTTATTTTCTATTATTTTTTATTTTGCCGTTTATATTCGTCTTACTTTGGAGAGTTAACCACAGGCATACAATAATAAGCCTAGATTCACGTGCCATTCGCATGTTTTTTTTACAATGGTAAACTAAATGGTGCAGTGTATTTAAACAATAACACAAACAAAAATATATAAAACATAAAAAACCCTACAGTGGGAAGCGCTTTCATATGCACACGTCACTCCCAAATAACATTTATATTATTCCCGGGGCCTCGCAGTGTCTTGGCTTTACTTTGGACTGAGGAATTCCTTTTATTGTACCCGGCATAGGCTACAATTCCCTGATCGACCGTAGGTATACAGGACATCACTGCGGTGTTTTTTTTTACGAGGATTTTTAAAGGTTTTCAACCAACGCCAGCACTGCGATATTATAAGTCAGTGCCATTGTTCAGCGCCAATCAAACTAAATTTGTACATACATGTATGTATGGTTGCCGGTCAGATGATATTAAAGCTATCCATAAAAACGTAAAACAGGCATGGTCTGCCATACTCATTTAATGCAACTTTTGAAACGTTCGAAATTAAGTAAGATTCTCACACAAGAATAGATTTTCTCGGAGTAAAAGTCTAGTCAGAAACAGCGACTCGTCACAACGTCTACAATGATCAGAAAGCTACATTCTGGTACAGTGATTAAACAAACTGTTATTTATGGGAAACACTTACTATCTATAATATAACCATAAATGCAATTTATTGAAGGCCGAATGATATTTTCTAGACTAAAGATGACATAAACCTTGACACCGCGACCCAGAAATTCAAACTTGTTCGAGGCATTTTCATAAAAGGCATGTGTGTGGAGTGTAATGAAAATCGGTATAGGGGTTCAGGCGCTAGAGTGATAACAAAGGGTAAAAAAGCATGGATGTACAGACTAACATATTGCTATGTCCCCTATTCAACGCTGTTGTGCAAGGGCATAATAGAACATGATAGATAGACTGATAAGTTTAATGTTTATAAAATTAAATGATACAAAAGCTCCAGCTTAAATGATCATCATATATTTTTCGTTTTAGGATAAATGGTATTGAAATTTCTACACTATTTGAAGTATTTGCAATTCTTCCTTGCACTTATTGAGTCAATTCCACTTTTCCATCATAATTTACCTACATGTAGAAATAGTCTTAACTTGACTTGAAATGGAAATTATTTCTGCATAAAGAGTTTGAACCTAAAAATCTACCAGTTAAAGTTTTTACCTAGATGAAAATAGTTTTAATGGAATTATCCGTTTTCTGATGTTTTAACACTGTGGAGACATGGACAACACAGTTTAATGCATAGTATTTTTTGCAAAATTTACAGCCACTCCAAAGCTTTTATTTTAGTTTAGCATGATTGATATCGTTACATTTAAATTAAATATTTGTCATGTATTTTGTATAATATTTTACAATTATAGATGCATACTTCCCTTGGAATTCTTATACGGCTCTGGTGTTTTTTTGTTTTGTCCGTGTTAACTAACTGCATGTAAGACTGAATCAATGGGTTTATGTTCCTTATTTTATGATTTTTTTATTTTGATTTTTTTACATTTTAATTCTTTTGATAACACTTTGTTGCAGAGCAGAGTATATGAATAAAACTTCAAGCTTTAAAATTAGAGGAGAAAATCTACACTTGTTACCTTGATCGATGAAAAGGGGAATTTATTTCGATATATCATTATGATAGTCTTGATGGCTGCATTAGCTAAAATGACACAGGCTGATTATAATTATACCTGAATAATAACTATAGTCAGTTGGATAAAAATAATACAACTTTGGCTATCCATTTCAGTTGTTTAACACTGTCTAGACATGGAAAAACAAGTTTAATGCATAGCAATGTTTGCAAAATGTTCAGGCCAAAGTTGTAATATATTTACCTAACTGACTATAGTTATTATTCGGGTAGAAAGGCAATCTACTCACTTTTTATTTAATTTATATGTCAATTTCATTTCAACTTTCTTTAGACAGCCTACCTCAGTTGAAATGTTTCCACTCAAGTTCTATTGAAACTATTTGTTCATTTAGGAAATTTCTAGAAATTATGATGGTACCATTGTGGTATATAAACCTTGATGGTAGTATTGATTTAATAGAACTAAAAGTGTTTCAAATCAATTAGAAATTAAAATAAAACTTCCATGCACATATCTATATTTATTTTATACATAAAGTATTCTAAATGTGTATCTAGTCAAAGCTGAATCCAGGACAAATTTAAAGAAAAAAATTATTTAAAAACATTATGACCACATCGTCATAATAGAGCTATAACCCAAAATATGGAATACCGCCATATAACATAATATGGCAGTGCTTGAATACTAAATTAAATACTAAATAAATCAATGCTTTTAAAGTTAGCCTACATAGTTTATATTTTATTCAAGTCATTGTATGAATAAAAATCAAGTTTTAAAATTAGAGTAGGAAATGGATGAAAAAGGAAATCTATTTTGATTTAATTATTATTATGATAGTCTTGTTGCTGTTGGATTCTGACGAGGACTGGATTTGCTAAAATAACACTGACTGATTATAACGAAATCGCTCGAGTGATGATCCAAAGCTCTGTTCAACTCAAAACAGAATAAATGGAAACATGATAATACCATATCATAGCTTTTGTTCTTATCCAAAAACCTGTTTAATTTTAAAAAAAAAAATGGTAAGCAAACAACGAAGAAAACGAAAAAGCCGTCTCTGATTGTGTAATCAAGAAAGGCAACTTTTATCACTTTTCTGGGAAGGAAGAAAAGTGATAAGAGTTGCCTCCCTTGTTTCAAAATCTTGTCACGTGATGAGAACTCGTACATTTGATGTTGAACGCTGGCTTGTATCGTACGTTTGATTTATAAAGACCGTCTTTCCTTTCACTATAGCTTGAGTTTCCTCACTGCACCTGTGTTTTAATTAAAAACTTATTGGTAAGTAACATTTCGTTTAGTGCAATCGTTTTTGCCAAAATAATGTGCGTAATTTGACGTAAAGTGGCGTCCATGAATGCGATTCCAGCGATCAACTTTCTTAGCAACGCTCGTGCGCAACGGCCCAAAAACCGAGTTGAACAGTATAGTTGTGTGTCTCCCTATACGTATAGAGGCCATTCGGCCTTTTGATTGTTTCCAAATTAAAACCTGAAGAACACCTTATGGTAAATCATTGGTTATTATTTGTTCCCACCTTGTAAATAATAATAACAATCGACTTATTAGTATGACAAGCTTCGGCGTGGAGTAGGCTGGAGAGGCTGGAAATGCCGACCAAAGCATACATGTGTTCAAAAAGTGTTTGTTTTCAGGGTTTACCTTGTTTTTCAAAGGGGAAGAAAGGAACAAAAACTTAATTAATTAATAAATAAATAAAGTAAGCCTGTGTTAAGGTTGACATCAATGGACCGTTTAATACATAGGGATTTTCGCATCTTTTTTTCAAACTACGTCATGTGTAGTGTTTTGTCTGAATTGTCTGAATATTTATGCTTATATAATTTAAGAAGGAATGTCATCTAGAGAAGTTTTGAATCTGTATTTTTATTTTACTTAGTATTTCTCGACCTGTGATTACTTAACAATTGAAACCAATACAAGAGTTACTTGTTGAAGTCTTCTGATGATGGCTAGATAACGCTGAAATCTCAGGTTAAAAATGAATGTCTTTCGGTATTATTCTAATTGTGTACAAGGTTTATTTCATAAACCAATAATCCTGCAAGAAGTTGATGTGAGTAAGTATATGTTATTGGATTTGTATGGTTCTGTATGGACAAGTCCTGGCGCAGGGGAAGCGACGAGCTGAATATTGGACAGTTGTAGTTTGTACATAATATCGCTGGGCTGGACAGTAGAGTGTATTTGTGTCCAGTGACTTGCATCACTTTGTGAGGAGCTACTCCAGATTTAATGAGCGTTTGAACGGTGGTTTTTCGAACTGAATGATTCGTGATGCGCCCAGAAAGACCAGCGGCTTCGGCAGCTTTTTTAATGAGTTCACCCAGGCGATGCTCTCCCATGGGCGTAGTGTAATACCACTGGTGACTTTCATGGTTCAAGCGTTTCTCTGGGATTGGTGTCAAATAAAATGGACTTTCTGGGGCCTATCTGGATTCCGGCCGAGCCTCTACGAAAAGCCTATACATGGCGATCGGGTTCCTAGAGTCATCGCCGCCAGCTGGCCCGTACAGACGAGGAGGTGTCAGGCGAAGATCGTCACTGCGA
>JAVFBZ010168311.1:4278-15438 GCA_032466195.1 Katharina tunicata
AAATTGACATCAAGTTGAGATTCAGAAGAGTTCCAAAAGGGGTGATCACTCTTGGATAAGAGCCTAAGAAGACATATCACTAATGTTTCAACAAAAGGAATGTTCAGAACAAAAGAATGTCAATATGCACCTAATTGCTGGAGCAAATATGAAGCTAGGGTGTTCAAGCAACCCAAAAACACAATGCCTGGGGCTGGGGAAGACCAGTGTTTGTAGAAGAGGTGGGAATGTACACAACAGTAAATTTCTAGAATAACATCAGAGTCCAGGCTCAGGGCTTCAGCTCTCGGCCGTTAAATCCGACAAATACTAAACATACATCTTAAACCTTCAACAAACCTCTAAACAAGCCTATGTTTGGATTTTCTATTGCTAGAATAATTTTTCTTGCCTTTGTAATAGGGTCGGTGGCCGTCAGTAAGATCATCAAATAAGGTCAAATCCTTCAACTAATAGAGAATAGAAGACACGGGGCGAATGACTTGCACCGGGCAGTACTCGGCGTTTGGCGCAGATTTAGCGTTGTGGCTTTGGTTTAAAGATGATAGAATTTGTAGTTTGTCGGTCTCGTGTCATATCCACTGCAGTCAAATGAACTAATCTCTCAGCCAATCATATTTAGAGATTTGTTTACGTCTATTATCTGATCCGCCGATCAATCCTAAATCCATCCCTAGTCTAAAAATGAAAAAGATAAAAATTGGAAAGATATTTTAATCCAGAATTGAGAAATGTGATGCATCTGATCCTGCAGCTCTAGTTGAATCACTCTGAACAATGGCTGCCTGTTTTTTCCATGGCCTATATCAACAGGTAGTTGAGGATAGGACCAGTTATGGATAAAAGAATTTGGTAAACTTCCTCCTGGCCGAATAAAAAATTTCGGGCTACATTTCCGTGTGGACATTTGTCCATAAAATTCAAATCGCAACAGTTCCTCAAACCCATTGGAAGAGATAAGGAGGCAAAGTCCAGGCATCAGGGGAGAATCTTCTCACATATGTCAGATGATATGAATTAAAACAAAGCAAGGGCGTGCTAAGATAAACATGGTCAAGTCAACTGGACACCCTGTCAAACATTTCTGTCTTAATAGAGTGTCCGAGGACGAATCCTCACTCCGCCATCAGTGGCATTCAAATGTCCAATACCAAACAGCCTGAGAAACTGATCAAAGAATGATAATATTTACATCTGTTATGCAACATATTTCAATTTCATGTTCAGCAACTTCTAAAATGCCACTCAAACAATAAGATATTCAAAATATGGAAGCCAACTATTTTCACTTGTCCTTTTTGCCAATAAAATAGGTAAATGTACGTTACATGCCCCAAAACCTTTCTTGTGAAATAATGTTTTAAATAAACAACAACAAAAAATGTGGCTTTATAAGACTAATAACCCAAAAGCCCGAGGATATCAAACAATGCAGACTATCTTGGTCTCGCTGCATACAAACTGAATTTCATAAATCATACAGTTTATTGATGCAAAGTTTTATTGCAAGTTTTACTAGAATATGTAAATCTGTAAGGTTCGCTGGCCCTGCTAGCCAGAGGCCCGAATTCAAATCCTGGTGGAGGCAAGCAAAATTTTCTTTCTCTACATTTATACTAAAACATATAACAATTGAGATGATGGAGTATAAAGGCTTGCTGGATATTTCAAACATTACAGAGGAGGAGACAAAAAAGATTGTGTAATGTGAACAAGAGTAGAGGATTTATTCTGCTCCTTTAAAAGTATTCTATTTTTATAATATCCCATATTCTAGAACCTCCTTCTTTATTCACCATAACTCTTTTTAAAAATGTTTTTAATGATAATGATATCACCTCACTTCTCACTGTGGCCTGCTAAAGAACAATAACTTAAAATGACAAAGCCGTTTCCTCAACCGAAAGATTGTTTTGTATGAAGTCTTAGTACCTGTCATCTAGTTAAAGCCCGGAGCAAAACAAGAAAGGCCAGCAGAGTAAATGCCCTAATTATTTCACTTATCTTTTTTAATTTTCCTGATTTTCACAGAACTACTTAAACTTTCAGTGCACACGATATACTACTTGACTGATGGATAATTTTGGTTGATAAGCTTTAAAATATAATTTTCTACTGGAATTATTAGCATGTTTATTGTTGTTTTAAATGGCCTATATTTTCTATTATAAATATTTTTAAAGAAGTTTCTCTGTGTTGTGCCTGACCCTGTAACCCACCCCTGACAAAAACCTTACCAGCGTACCTTTTTACTTGGGGAATATAGGCTCTCTTCCCAGCTATTTTTTGGTGTTAGTTACAATGATTGAATTGTCGTTTCAATGAGTGAATAAATTGTGTCTCCCTTCTTTTAGTATCAATCCATTCTTTCCTCTAGTCATAATCTCAACTTTTTTCATGCCTACCTTCATTTTACAAATAATTGTTTTGCTCAGGTAAACACTTAATAAATAAAATAAAATACATTTATGATATAAGATTATTTAACTGCTATTTACTTCTTTATTCATTGATTTTTTTGTTTTTCTGTGTTTTTTGTTTTTTAAATTAGCATAACACAAAACTGATTTTGTTTCTTTGATCACAACTTGGAACTGGCGCATTATTATGTAAACGGTGTTAACACGGTATTATTCTGACAACACATTAAGCGTTCAGTTTATGCTGTAAATTACCTTTTTTAAACAATGAAAAAAAAACAGTGTTATCTTAAGAGATATTAGATGCTTGAATACATGTGGGCATAAACTTATAATTTTTATGTTAATCAAACTGGTTTTCTTAATGCAATTCACATGATAATAACCTGGAGCTAAGATTTAGTGTGTGTGTATTTTTTTGTCTAGTCTTTATTAATTTATTTTTGTCACTTTTACTGTTAGATCTTTTTTGTTAGACGTTCAAGTCATACACACAAAAGGGTGCAAAGCGGAAACAATTATTTTCTTTACCTTTTTCCTTTGTTTTACAATACAAAAGTGAAATAACATTAGTAAAAATGTATAGTTTATTTCTTACTCACAACAAAGCCATTTTAAATGAAAAATACAAAGTATAAAAAACAAACTTAACAAATACTTGGTCCTTGTTCACTTGATTAAAGTGAATTTTGGTGTTAAATCTAACAAAACGAACAAGAAATTGCATTTGAAATATCCCTTAAATCTTCAAGTTTATTTGTCCTCAAAATATTAAACAGAGATAAGCTTTCTTATTTGAAAGTAAGCTATTTATAATCTATTGTTTATTTAATAAATCTGCAGTCAGTGCACGCCTTAATTTAATTGTAATTTTAAACAAATTATTACCTGTTCCTACATACAGCACATATTATTTTCAGAATGGCTTAACCAGACATGATATTATCTATCACATTTTGGCTCAATGGTGGTTACATCCTTCTGCAGAGGCAGTGCTTAAACATTATGTTTCTATGGTTACATCCTTCTGCAGAGGCGCTGTCCAAACATTACATTTCTATAGTTACATCCTTCTGCAGAGGCAGTAAACAAACATTACGTTTCTATGGTTACATCCTTCTGCAGAGGCAGTGAACAAACATTACGTTTCTATGGTTACATCCTTCTGCAGAGGCAGTAAACAAACATTACGTTTCTATAGTTACGACCTTCTGCAGAGGCGCTGTCCAAACATTACATTTCTATGGTTACATCCTTCTGTAGAGGCAGTGCTTAAACATTATGTTTCTATGGTTACATCCTTCTGCAGAGGCAGTAAACAAACATTACGTTTCTATAGTTACGACCTTCTGCAGAGGCGCTGTCCAAACATTATATTTCTACGGTTACATCCTTCTACAGAGGCAGTGAACAAACATTACGTTTCTATGGTTACATCTATCTGCAGAGGCAGTGCCCAAATATTACAGTGATATGGTTACATCGTAATGCAGTGTTGGTGCAGACATGTTTGCTCATTACTTGCTGTACCTACTCTGTTAACTGTTTGACATGTATTTATGGTATTGCTTTCAAGTAAAAATAAAAGTAATCTTGACTTTTCTTTTCATTTTTAACAGGTGTGACAGTCCCATATCTGTAGTCAAGGGCCCCAATCACATAATAATAATAAAATAATTGATTTGAACACCCAACATAAACATAAGTTTCCTGTGGCTGTCTTTATTTATCTTTAAAACGATGTTATGATTCACTATAAATGTTAAAGTTGGGGTAAGAAATTTGTGCAAGAGGTAACTCTTCTACAATCTGCAATCTTGCAGTACAAAGAGAATGTTGTCAAGTTAAATAAAATATCATTCAATTATATCTGATTTGCTTTACTTATTTAATTGGGTTTATCATATTATAACCATGAAAATATAAGAACCATTCAACCTAAAAGGAATGTTTTTATTTCCCCCAAACTACTGTATGCATAGAAGTCAAATCAATATCTAGTCATCCAACTTCATCCTAATTATAATTCTTGTTTAAATTTTCATGTTATTTCAAGTCACCATAACCAGCCAAACAGAACCTCACAGCCCAGATTAAATGAATTTCATACAAATTACCCTTAACACACATAAAACTTATTCAATACATAATATTTAACGTGTACGGATAAGACAATCCATAACAATTACACAGCAAATGTTGATCTGATTTAAACATATTGGTTAGGCATTCAAAAGGAACAATGCATCTATTCATCTGTATTGAGTTAACTTTAATGCACAATGTTGTGTCATAACATACTGTGGGAAATAACATTTAATTATTGACAATTAATGCTGTCCATTCAGTAACGCTGAGTGCAGTTGTGTTTCATGGTTCCAGGTTTAAAAACACAATCTCAAGCGATGTGAATACATGTAGTATGGAGCATTAATAACAATTTAACATAAAGACTTCATAATACTTTCATTTTCATTAACATAAAATGAAATAAACAATCGTCCTTCATATAATGTGAAATAAACAATCGTCCTTCATATAAGGTGAAATAAACAATCGCCCTTCATACACACGTATAAGGTGAAATAAACAAGCATCCTTCATATGAGGTGGAATAAACAATCGTCTTTCATATAAAGCGAATGTCATTTCGGAAATTTTAGCATCAAATGAATAGATGGGAAAATACTGACTACTTTCCCAGCCTTGTTTGACCCTCAGACTTAGGGCAGTATCTTTCTACTTTCCCAGCCTTGTTTGACCATCAGACTTAGGGCAGTGTGTTTTGACCTTTCATTCTTACTGCCATACATTTACTTAGCACTAGAGGAACAAGATCTTTCCTACAGAGCTAATACCCATGTGGCTTCATATTATTTGGTTGTGTTAGTCACTGCCTCTGTCGTAATAGACTGCTATTGTATAAGTCAAATACTATTGAGCATGGCGGCGTTAAACACCAATCAATCAAAACCAGCCATGTTTATTAAATTTCCTGCCACTTTAAACACAGACTTAGGCTAGAGGCTGATTCACTGTGATAATTTTATTTCCTGTTTTTGTCATGAAGATTTTGTTCAGACAATAGACCACACACCTGGCAAACTGACTGCTAATGAGGCAAATCCTTAACAAATATATCAGTAATTATCATCCCATCCATTGTTTTTAACCTCAAAATGTAGACAACTCTAGTTTAATGTGAGATATGGACATAATAACAGCCATTATGAAGTCGGCTTCAGTGTGAAAATCTCTGTTGTAATGCTGTGATGCTTGGAACTTGAAATTTTTTTTAACATTTGAATTGGATTTGTTTCATTAAAGTTTTATGTTGTAAACAAGGTTATTTCACTTATATGACAGCATGCCAGCCCAACAAGTGAAGGAAACCACACTTCCAGACAGGACAAAACAATTACAGGAAACCACAACAAATCGGCATCCTGTGCCCGTTAGCTCAGAGAGCACCAGGGCAAAGGAGGCTTCCATCCAACTACCCACTCACATTTATCAATCAAGTGGTATAATTCAATTTCCACAGAGCCTTTGGTAAGTTCTAATAGAAACTACATCAAGAGTTTAAATTAAATAAATGTGATGTACAGTAGGCCTACTGGATCACAAATTTTGAATCATATTTATCTAATACCTAATCCTTTTCTGGATTTGGTTATATATCCACAATGTTCACGCAATTGACTCTTTTTGGTTGTTAGGGCGGACACATTTTGAGTGGACAGGCATATTTCATCACGCATAACCTTACCACGCACATCTCTGGCGCCCGAGTCTAACTCTATATACCTGTACTACTAGAAAACAAAATGTAAATGATTTTACGACATCGAAAAAACAGAAAAATAACTGAATGTGGTCATGTGATCTAATGTCCATTATTGCGTCAGACTGTGTGCCTACATGTAAGTTAAAAACCGAGCTTGTTCATACACTTCAGTGATATATGCATATCGTGTCATTGCTCTTCAAAGGAAACGTGATTGGTTGTTTTTTTGAATGAAAGTTTCATCTTCTGATACTAAAAGATTTCCACTCCGTTATATCAGTGAATGATGACATACAGTAATCTTTAGTTTTGTCAACTTACAAAGGCAAAAGTAACGATGTTAACTTTTTGGGGAGTTGAGACTGGATGATTCATGTATGTCACCTAAGGAGTGAGAAGAATGTATTAGAATGATGTAGCGAGCCATTGTTGTTGGGTTGTTTTTTATTCTAGAAAAAGCTTCCATAGCCAGGACTTTTCTTGTGCTAAAGGGAAGTAACTATGCTCTAACTTTACATGTCAGCCGACTGTGTGCCAGGGGACACAACTCTTTCCATCAGTCTAACTCACTAGAGTTTTCCCCCTTGACATTTCCTGTCAGCTTTTTTTCAGGTCTGAATATTAATGCATCCTTTATTAATAGTTTATATTTTAGTTCTTTTTCATTTTTATAAGAAACTAGATGCCATCAAATTCAAAACAATAAAAGATTTCAAACAAGGGAAAATAAAACTTTGGTGTAAATTACATCGATAAATAAAAAAGCCTTGACTGGAGGTTTCTTATTATAACAAAGTAAGACAAAATTATGTTAGTACTGAATAAGCAAAATTACATTGATTTCCTCTAAGGAGTTAATTGAAGATAACTGCACTGTTTTCAAGTTTTCCAGCGCCTCATTTCTATGTCTGTCACATGATAATATTTTACACAACAGGTATACTACAATAAGCTCGTACCTTTCTTGAGATTGAGAAGAATACCAGCACTAATGTTATAAACAGCCGTCTTTGAAATTGTTGCAGTACCGTTTCTTCAAAATAGTGCTTTGGAGAATGGATCGTCTAAATTTTACTACCAACTGATTTAAAATTAAACAAATAAAATAAGTTGGTGCAGGGCCGATTCAATTTGAAGTCAATAAAAGGCAGGAACAAAAACATATAAAATTGTGAGGCAGTATGCCCTAGTCGTTAGCACGCAGGGATAACTGCTTTTAGGTACACATTATGATGGTCAGTCACAATGGTAGGGAGAATGATTTGATCCACTAGTTTACAATGATCAACAGGTTGCATATCTAGAGTAGTCCCCCCTTCTTTACTCTTATTCTCTTTTGTGTTTATTTTACGATTCTATGATTGCTTTGAACAGAAGGGCTGATGACCCATTTTTTAAACAGCATTTATGCTGACTGGCTTGCCTGTGCTGAGGGGCCTGCCGAACTCCATAAATCCTACTGTGAACTTTTGAACCAGGGAAAGGAATGTGGTTTCGCTGCCTTACAAAATAGATCTGAAGCAGCTAGGAATATACAGCCATGCAGACTTAGAGGGACAGGCAAGGAACACTGGAGATTGCTGAAAAAATGAGGCCAGCTAAAACAGGTCTTTGGCTCACTTGCATTACTGGGTCGAACTGTAACTATAAAAACAGAAATAGGCTAAAGGTAACCAACTTCCTCACTACTCCAAAATATGTAAAAAGCTACCCGTAGTTTAAGTGTAGTCGATAAAGTTACACCACAGCAAGAGAGTTATATTAATAACATAATAAATGACATTTTACCCAAAAAGTTCTTTGAAAGAAAACATATCCAAATCTGTTGTAATTTTGAAGTACGACCCTGAATATAGTGACTTGCATGAAGTTGTAGTAATGTGGTGTATTTATAGCTCCAAGGGAGTTTTCAATAGCATGACAATGCTACATAGTAGACATAGTAGCGGCCTACTTTAAGGTTTTTGTTTCTTCTCAAGAAGCGACAGTTTTAAACACTTCATTCTCACTCTCTGTGACAAGACATTTCCGCTCCCTAGGGTCAGCTCAAGTGTAATTCACCAAAGCTTCCTTCCCCATGCAAATAGGGGTATCTAAAACATCTTAAACCCACTTTTCAGAACAGACAACACACTTTATTGCTAATATATGATAACATATTATTCTGAAAAAGATTTTATTTATTTGATTGCTGTCAACATGCTACTGAAGTGTATTGTACTTATATATGACTTTGTTTTGCTGGTGTATGGTGGAAAACCAAGAAGGAACCTTGTAAAAATCGTGATCTCAGTAGTCAGCAGAAAATTTCCTCATACACGTACAGACGACAGGACAATTTCAGCCAATACACATACGGTCGTCAGGACAGTTTGATTGATTGATTGATTGATTAATGTTTTACGCCACATTCAGCAGTATTTCAGCTACGCTGTGGCGTTGGACAGTTTGAGCCAATACACATAAGGTCGTCAGGACAATTTGAACCAATACACATAAGGTCCTCAGGACAATTTGAACCAACACACAAAATGTCAACAGGACAATTTGAACCAATACACGCAAGATCGTCAGGACAATTTGAACCAATACATGTACGGTCAATAGGAGAATTTGAACCAACACACGCAAGGCTGTCAGGTCAAATTGAAGCAATACATGTATGGTCATCAGGACAATTTGAACCAAAACATATAAGGTCGACAGGAGAACTTAAACCACTACACATCAGGTCAACAGGAGAATTTGAGCCAATAGAAGCAAGGTTGTCAGAACAATTTGAACCAATACACATACGGTCTTCAGTACAATTTGAAGCAATACACGCAAGGACGAAAGGACAATTTGAAGCAATACACATACGGTCGTCAGAACAATTTGAACCAACACACATACGGTCGACAGAACAATTTGAACAAATACACTTAAGGTCGTCAGGACAAATTGAATCAATACACGTGTGTTCGTCAGAACAATTTGAACCAATACACATACGGTCAACAGGACAATTTGAAACAATACACATACAGTCGTCAGGACAATTTGAACCAATACACGCAAGGTCGTCAAGACATTAAACCAATACATGTAAGGTCGACAGGACAACTTGAACCACTACACGTAAGGTCAAAAGGAGAATTTGAACCAATACACGTAAGGTCGTCAGAACAATTACAGTCATCAGGGCAATTTGAAGCACTACACGTAAGGTCGTCAGGACAGTTTGTACCACTACACGTAAGGTCAACAGGAGAATTTGAACCAATACACCCAAAGTTGTCAGGACAAATTGAACCATTACATGTAAGGTTGTCAACGATTTGAACCAATACACATACGGTAGTCAGGACAATTTGAACCAACACACGCAAGGGTGACAAGACAATTTGAACCAACACACATACAGTCGACAGAACAATTTGGACCAATACACGTAAGGTCGTCAGGACAATTTGAACCAATACATGTAAGGTCCACAGGATAATTTGAATCAATACATGTAAGGTCGTCAGGACAATTTGAACCAATACATATAAGGTCCACGGGATAATTTGAATCAATACATGTAAGGTCGACAGGACCACTTAAACCACTCCATGTAAGGTCAACAGGAGAATTTGAACGAATACATGTAAGGTCGACAGGAGAATTTGAACCGATACATGTAAGGTCGTCAGAACAATTTGAATCAATACACGTAAGGTCGTCAAGACAATTTGAACCAATACATGTAAGGTTGACAGAACAATTTGAATCGATACATGTAAGGTCCACAGGATAATTTGAACCAATACATGTAAGGTCGTCAGGACAATTTAAACCAATACATGTAAGGTCATCAGGACAATTTAAACCAATACATGTAAGGTCGTCAGGACAATTTGAATCAGTACATGCAAGGTCGTCAAGACAATTTGAACCAATACATGTAAGGTTGACAGGACAACTTAAACCACTCCATGTAAGGTCAACAGGAGAATTTGAACCAATACATGTAAGGTCGTCAAGACAATTTGAACCAATACATGTAAGGTCGACAGGTGATTTAGCAGTCCAATGCTTAATCTACCAAGCAACAAGAAGAAAAAAATAACAGAAATTGGAGCTGTTCCTGTAAATATGTCAAACTATATCTTTTAGTTAAATGTGCTGCATTTAATGTATAAACATCTCCAAGGACAAACATTCCCTTTAATCATTCTAATGTCAGATTTCATTGGCTTGTCAATGCAATGTTTAAGTTTGTATCACAATAGTATATAAAGTAGATATACTCTTACCCTTGGTTCAGTCCTCAACCAATAAGAAACATAGTTCCATTTAAAAACAACAAATTAAATTCCTTTTTGGATAAATTTGTTTAATTGTTTTATTTTGCTAAACATCTTTAGTTAAGTGGCACTAACTGCTGTCAGCTTTATTTCTGGCATCAGTGTATCAGGCATTGTAAAGTCATATTTATATAATACAATGCGTTTTCTAAGTTTATTGTAATTTAGAAAAGAACAAGCTCTTAGATATCTAAAAGTCATAACAGTAATTAGCATTTTTTTTATTTTTCATTAATTTTTACATATCTACATCTATATACGTGACCAAAATCAGAGGTTATAGCACAGGTACAACAGCACTTGGTAGATTTGTATTACACTAATATTACAACAACAACATCTTTGATTTCAACACAAAGAAAATTTAACTGATCAGACTTATTCAAAAGTAAGTGCGACATTTTCTCCCTGTGGCAATTTCTGTACCAACTGAGAGCAATCCTACCAGACTCCTATGTTTGTAATTTCTGTACCAACTGAGAACAATCCTACCAGACTCCTATGTTTGTAATTTCTGTACCAACTGAGAGCAATCCTACCGGGCTCCTATGTTTGTAATTTCTGTACCAACTGAGAGCAATCCTACCAGGCTCCTATGTTTGTAATTTCTGTACCAACTGAG
>JAVFBZ010168322.1:0-10990 GCA_032466195.1 Katharina tunicata
GTGTAGTATTTCAGCTATTGTTTGAGTTCCGCTCTCAGAAGGTTATCTTATGTTTTGTATGTGTGTAGTATTTCAGCCTTTGTTTGAGTTCCGCCCTCAGAAGGTTGTATTATGTTATTGTTATTTGTGTAGTATTTCAGCCTTTGTTTGAGTGCCCCCCTCAGAAGGTTATCTTTTGTTTTGTATGTGTGTAGTATTTCAGCTATTGTTTGAGTTCCGCCCTCAGAAGGTTATCTTATGTTTTTTATGTGTGTAGTATTTCAGCTATTGTTTGAGTTCCGCTCTCAGAAGGTTATCTTATGTTTTGTATGTGTGTAGTATTTCAGCTATTGTTTGAGTTCCGCCCTCAGAAGGTTATCTTATGTTTTTTATGTGTGTATTATTTCAGCCTTTGTTTGAGTGCCGCCCTCAGAAGGTTATATTATGTTATTGTTATTTGTGTAGTATTTCAAGTATTGTTTGAGTGCTGCCCCCAGAAGGTTATCTCATGTTTTTTATGTGTGTAGTATGTCAGCCTTTCTTTGAGTTCCCCTCTCAGAAGGTTATCTTATGTAAATTATAAATGAGAAACAAGTTTAACTCCATTTATTTCTCTTCTTCAGTAATTAATTTTTCTATCTAAAATGATTTAGGAAGAATTAGCCAGATTAGTTTGTTCATTACCCGGTTGATTAATTCGTTGTTGTTGTTTAAAGAGTATCGGAGTAATTACAGGTATATATCATTACAGCGGATCTATGAAGAGACCGTTTAGGGCGAGCTAGTCAGTCTATTTATGTCAAACGCCTCGAGGGCTACTCAACAATATGTCACCAACGAAAAATAAATAGCTGCTGTCATACTATGAAAGACCTATGATATATTTTGTATAAAGTGCTTACATTCAATGTGACCCGTTCCAATAGACAGGGAGTAACTATACGACCTTTACATCAACACAAACCCTTCTATTATAATTTTCGTCTATTCAATCTTGCAGTAAGCAGTATCAAATTAACAGCTCAGGTCAGCAGGAGAGGTGTGAATTGTAGAACTGTAATCACTGGGATTTGCCAAGGGCTGTATGCGAGAACACATAGTATCAACCACAGGTAGGTTGCTTTCTCGTAATAACGTACGAGTATTAAACATTGAAGCCATGTAAACGATTTTCCCAATTGTGCCTATCTATGTAACAAAATCTCAGCACTATCTAAAATGAATTAAAACAAGAAAATGTGCTAACCTGGGAGCATCGGCCAAATAAACACAAGTACGAGGGTAATGTGCTGTGTAGTCAGTACTCTCTATTTTGTTGTTATAGCCTTTCCATTGACAGTGTAGCCTCATGACAAAACATTTACACCAATCAGTCATATTGATGGTCAATTGTGGCTACGGAGATAGCGGGGTGGGTATTAAAAGGTGTCGTCCCGGTGTTTTCCACAAGGCACCCTCGTCTTATATGTAAAATACTCTTTAGTACAACGGTAACGCCAATTACATTAATAGTTGAATAGAACTTCGAGAGGCCCTACACCAGGCGTAGTGATGATGTCTTTAGTAATCTGGGATGAGCTTTGATAACTGTTTGTGTTAAGTACAATGTGTTCAACCAGTATACGCGGGTTGGTGATTTCTTATATCAATTGAGGTTTACCTATTCTTATAGTAATAATTAAAGTTATGCTAATTATGATTTACAACATATTTCACATTTTACCTGCAATCGGTATGTATTTTATAATGCCTGACTTTACCGTTGCTCGATGAGGTTACATATTACTTGATTTACCTGGCCACGATCAATAACTGATTGCGCTTTGAACTGCGGAACCGTTGAATGTTAATATGTTGGATCTCGTTTATCTACCTTACGTAGGTTTAAGTGCGGAGATGGCAGTCTTTACCAGGATTAACACTTTCCTGTTGTTCCACTAAACACCTGCGATGCAAATTCGCCATAAGTGAAGTAACCTTGAGTACGACGCTTTACACCAATCGAGCCATTTTACTATCTAAACTCACACATATCGTTGTCCGATGTAGCCTGCAAGCCAATCACGTCATTAAACATTCATGGTGTAAACATAAAGATATTAAATTTTGATTAGAAATCTTTAACTTACCTTAAACTTCAATGAAAGACAAAAGGTATGACAGTAAAGTAAGCTACTTATTCCATAAAAGAATTCCTCTCAATCGGCCAAATGAAAATACAATTGCCTTTGCCACTTGCATTGTTACAGTCCAGGTTACTTCAATCTTTAGACATCTGGTGGACTACATCTGTTCTAATGAGAATGTTAATAAAACTGACGTCAGAGTGTACACCAAAGATAAATCTATTACTTTAGTTCTGTTAAAGTCTTCTGGCGTAAGTCATAAACTGATTAGTGCAACCAGCACATATCTTCTCTGTGAATTAAGAAAAGGCTCGTTCCAGCAATTATGTAACAAACTCTTTGGAACTTCTGTAGATATTTTTTTGGTAAAGTCAACACAATTTATTTTGCTAAAATGTATCTACTTTTCCTAGCGATTCCTTATAATTGTCATTTGTATTTTGCCAAAGTTTGGGTGGGTGGGCCGCCCCATGCATGCAGTTGGTCGAGCGTTATATCGCAGACTTATTTAAAGTTATTTCCCTCATATGAGAGTGTGCCAGTCAAATAGGTGAGAGAAACCATCCTAAACGACACTGGTAAAACACAAGAAACCACAGGACTCGGACAGTACCACACACAGGACACCACTGGACTGGGACGGTACCAGACACAGGACACCACAGGACTGGGACAGTACCAGACACAGGACACCACAGGACTGGGACAGTACCAGACACAGGACACCACAGGGCTGGGACAGTACCAGACACAGGACCCCACAGGACTCGGACAGTACCAGACACAAGACACCACAGAACTCGGACAGTACCAGACACAGGATACCACAGGACTCGGACACTACCAGACACAGGACACCACAGGACTCGGACAGTACCCGACACAGGACACCACAGGACTCGGGCAGTACCAGACACAGGACGTCACAGAACTCGAACAGTGCCAGACACAGGACACCACAAGACTGGGACAGTACCAGGCACAGGACACCACAGGACTCGGACAGTACCAGACACAGGACACCACAGCAAATCGGCTTCCTGATGTCCCTTCGTTCAGAGAGCACTCAGAAAGCTCGCGTCAGCCACCCCCTGCTAATGTCTCCAATCAGTTTATCGGTATTCCTTCTAGCCCACATGTCGGCCTTACGTATAATAGGCAAGTATTAGGGGCTGCGAAATGCGTGGTTTTTATAACGAGTTTTCTTTTCGATTTTTAAACACCGTTAACGCAAGTCGTCATATAAGTGAAATACCCTTGTGTAAGATATAAAAATCATAGAAGTGAAATATTATAGCATGACGCATGACCTCAATCTACGAACAAAGCAGGAAAGGGTATCAACGTGGACAAAAGAAAATTTGATTCAGGTATTAATTACAGGGGGCTGAAAACATCTCGCTTAAAGCAATAAATAAATTTTAATGTTAGGTTGATTTAACCAACTCAATAAGGTTTGTTTCAAATACCCGAGCTAATATGACAAGGCAAATTTGATGATAAATTGTGGGAGTTTCTGCTTTGGACTGTACTAGATCCAGACCAGTGGATGAAAAAGTGCAGACTGCTTTGGTGAAGTTGAAATGCGATTAGTATGTTTTTTAAAATATCTGATCATATCGGTGTAAGAGATAGACAGGGCGTTTTACTCTATATGTAATTTTTTTTGTTGGATTATATAGCATTAGACTTTGTGACTTTATCACCTACACAACACTGGTGAAAACGCTGATTGGCTATATAATCAACCAATAAACTTGACGGAATGGCATATCAATTAAATATTTGAATAAGGCCCGAAACCAAGATTTAAAATGTACGACTTTATAATTTATATACATATAAACTTTCAGCTTTGGTTGACATGCCAAGTATTGATATTAAATATTTAAAGTTTATGGAAAAGATTCATCCTGCTTTGTACATGATACTGTGAATAGCTCGACCTATACTGCAGCATCTATACCAATGGTAGTAGCTTACTAACAAAACCTTGACACTGAGGTAATGAAACGGTAAAACCAAGACTAGTTTATACATATGGTGGAGGTTCCAAAGTATTCTTTTTTCGCGATTAATTAAACAATGTGCATAGCTTATGCCAGCATCGAAACATGTCCAATTGGCACAAGTTGATTTCTCACTATATGTGTGCTAACGGCTTAAATGACAGGGCAAAATATGTTAATTAAATAAACAATATATATATATATAGTTACAATGAATCGTTTGATACTCTCTATATCTTCGATTATCTACAAGAATGAAGTTGGATGTTGAAAGCAACCCCGTTGCCCTGTTTATAATCTATGTTATTTTTAACCTGTGGTGCTTCTGGTTGAGATTGACATCCAGTTCCAAGAATGGGCTGCATTTCGACAACACTATTTGCAAAAGTGCCCCATCAATATTCGCATTCAGAGGTTTAGACACTTAAAATAACATAATATATTATCGATAACAACTTCTGGTATATTTCCTGAGCAACGTTTCGGCCTAGTTGCTTAGACTGTTTTAAAGCAATGAAAACTGTTGGCTTGAAAACGGCAACTAGACCCAAACGTTTCGCCAGAAATATACCAGAAGTTGCTATCCATAATATCTTATGTAATTCTCAGATTTAATCTCTGAACTAGATAACACAGAAGCTAATATACTGAAGGACGGATGCAAAGGCGGTCTCCTGATGGCCATTGTATTCTAATGTAACAGGAGTGTGTGAGAGCCGTGGGAACCTCTACCAGACCGCTACAAACTGTCTTCAATGGATATTGGAACTGTTTTAATTCCGAAACATCGAGGCCAGAGCTCCAATCACGCACCCAATCAATCCAGGATTCCTGTCCTGGTTTAGCACAAATTTAGACTAAAACATTATTAGACGTTAAAACAACTATTTCCTATCGAGATGTAAGATATGAGGCCATTCACTTCTGTCTGCCAGCGATGATTATGTATGACACACTTCTAGGCGTGCTAATGACACTATTGACCCACTTCGCGGTTCAGTTAACATCTGATTGGTCATTTGTTATATTAACATTGACATTTGATCCCTCACGTGCCACTAGGTCTGAAGCACTTTTTCTGAGCGTAAGGGTTTTACAGCTAAACTATACAATACCTGGAGTGGTTATAACATTAGTAGACTACTTTCAAATACACTAGTGAGAAAGGTTTAAGCATTTTAGGTACGAGGTTTTGATATTCCTGTAGAAGAAGACTAGCAAACCGAGAGATGGGCTTGTCATTTTGGAATACAAACGGAATGATGTCTATCTTTGAGCCTTTACATGGTTCCAAGTTGAACCCCAATTGGTACAATGTTTAAAGTGTACCAATAAACTTCTCTTTCCAAGCGTTTCTGTTTGGTTTTCTCTTCAGAAGGACAAAATAGAGTATTTTCAATTGGCAAAATTTAAAAATGATCTATAACTGAATGACCAGAAAGGGAAAAATCGTCAGCTATTGGTCAGATCAGCTGTAATCTGATTGAACTCAAATGACCGTTGGCTCTAAACCAAAGGGTATTTAATTTTCTCCAACATATTGTTTCAGATGGCACCTTTTACAAATGATGAGGTATACTTTATGTTCAGAATAACAGTATAAAACGTCTACCAAATATAAACTTTTCTAGTCTGTTTCCCAACGAAGAAAGTCATCTCTGGTCTGTAATAGTCAAGCCTTTTGTCATACATTTAGAAGACTTACCTGACAATATAACAGGATGATTCTGGTGTTTTCGTACAGGCCCTGATTCTGTCAATTGTACCTTAGGTAAATTAAAACTGTTCATTTTTCTGAGGGTTTGGCTATATAAGAAGTCGAGGAAAAGTTCCTGGAACCAGGACCTAAAAAGAGAGCAGGCTTGCTGAAGGATTCGAGGGTGCTACAATTCCTGTGAAACCTTATTTTTTGTGGATTTGATAATACTCTTAAGGGTGTGTGGAGGATGCACATATTTCGCATGAAGTAGTTGATGGGTATTCTTGCTGTCAGAGGATAAATATATCATCCAAATATCTTAGGTACAACATGGGCTGTGTGCCACACTTTCCAAGATCTTCGTGTTCCTACTCTGCCATAAAGATGGAGGCAAAAATGGAACTACACCTTTTGTCAATAGCACAGCCTTTTATTTGCTGGTACATTTGGCCATGGTGGAAACTTACGGAACGCCTTTTAACAGACCGAAGACCCGACCCAATATCAATATTTATGAACATTGATTCTATGTCCAGGGTCACTAATGTGATGTCTATGTGAACCTGACTATCAGTTACCTTATTCAGGAAGTCATTGATGTTCTAAATAAAACTTTGGGGCCTGTTGGCTATTGGTTTCAGAAAGTTTTCAACAAATTCTGAAATGTGGTAAGATTCAGAACCATAATCTGATATTATAGGTCTACCTGGGGGCATATAAATAAATTAATATGGTGAAAAATGCAATATCACAGATGTTCAGTAATAAAATCACGTATCTTTGAAAAATAAGATTTTTTAAAATCGGCAACGGATGATTTGCTGACAGAGCGTTTATAGTCTGGCGCCTCTGAAAGACAATTGGAGACTGGCGAGGAACTGTCAGAAAACCATGTGTTGGCGCTTTGGTTCGATATGTATATGTTAGTAACCTGTCTGAATTTGCTACTTAGGTACATCGGTATATCATCATTCAGCATTTGTGAATTAATTTGCATGCATGGAACTCCTGTCGTATGTACAGTTTGTGTCCGACCCAAGACAAGGAAGCACACCAACAGCATGGGTTCGCTAGTGTTGACAAAGTATTACATGAGACGTTCTGTTTTTGTAGTATTTGTAATTTGGAGAACTGATTTGCTGAAATTCCCTCAAATGCTATCATAGATCACAGCAGTCATAATAAAGCAAAGTAAGACTTTCTTGCCCAAATATTGGCCATTGCGGGTAAGCAATGCGATCCTCTGTGAGATTTTGGTAATGTGTGAATTTCAAAGTAGATAGGGTTCTAACTACACACCTCAATAGCACCTTAAACATTACCACATTCAAGAGAAGCTAAAATTACATTAATTTAGAGACTACAGCGCGTTCCCTGTAACGTGCATATAGTTTTATCCGTATTCAGTGTGAGAATATTGGAGTCAAACCATTCTTCGATTAAAGACGTAACATGGTTAATGGATCATCTATTTCATGGATATTTCGACTGTAGGATAAAATAACGCTATGGTCAATTAAAAAGTCATAGACCTGTGTATGAAACATAACAACTCTACTCGTCGTGATTGCGGCTTAAACAAAAAACACTTATTTAACATGTTTTTAGTCTGGATTCTGTTCTTTCCTGGTACAGACACGTTGTCACTGTAGTTGTTGATTGACCAAACTGTAACAAAGCTAACGGAAGTGGCCGTTTGATGTATCGTGTCCTAGAACCTGCATTCTAATGTTCCGTAAACACAACGGCATTGTTTACAGGGGCGAATTCTTTAAAAATCACAAAAAGATTACGCAGCCTTTGAAAATAAAAAAGAACAAAAGAAACATTTTGATTTTTTTTTCGATAAAGTGATAGTATTTATTGGTATATTTTGCAGGGTGTACGGATTTGTATGACCTACTTGAAGCTTGTAATCACTGAATGTCATGACGGTAACATTACATGCCATTGTAGATTGGCACGAGGGAAAAAGTTGAATCCATGTGGAAATATCACAGTGCCTAGGGCATTTTAATTCATGGATTGGTTTCTGTGTATTCGTTCAAGGCAATGTTTGTGCTCTTATAAACTGCCCGATAAATCCCTCAACAGACGGAAATTTCCGACGAGAGAGTTTTTTTAATGGTTGATAACTACAACTAAATGATATACCTGTGCGCCTGAAATGGCGTATACTTTGTGAAACGTCAGTTTGAAACCCTTTGTTAAGAACCTTAACTAAACGGATGTAAGACGGGTGATTGGTTACCACCTTTTGACTTCATTAGACTTTTGTAAAGTAAGATCAGTTTAACGCAATGTTATTGGTTTACCAAGTTCCAGATATGAACTTTGAAAGCGAACGTGGTACCTGTGAAACTTTGTCTGTCCGATGCTGTCTGGGTTTTTTTGTTTTGTTTTTTGCATATTTTAGTATAGCTTATTTGTTTCGCATAAATAAAGTTGTTTGCAGTGAACCAAAAAACAAACTAGACATGTATTTGAAGAGATCAACCGATTAACCGATGAGTCTGTACGTGTACTCATGTGATGATAAGCCAACGTGATGAAAGGCTGCCATAAATTCAGTTTTTAGGGGCTGTCATTTTTTTTTTTATAATTGAATCGTTCTCTTTCATAATAAATTACATTAGTTGATATGCATAACGGTGTTTGTAATATACTGATAATTTGTGTTACATAGGTATTAACCTTTCACCTTTGGGGATATAGGAACATATATGTGATAAAAAGGCGGATTAACCGTTTGTCAGGCGATGTATGAAGAATAATTCGCACGATCACAGAGTCGCTGATTTGAGACGAACGGACTGAACGTAAGTTATATTTCTCTAATTATATATATTTTAATCGTAAGAAACCAAATCTATATAATGAGCAGACGCATATCTTTGTAGGCCATATATATTTTTGTGGTGATTGCATGTAGTCATATTGTGGTATTAAAGCTGTTTGACTCTTTTGCCTGACCCCACTAAAATTATATGATGTATTTCTTCTATTAATAATGTGCTTGGTATCCATATTTTCCTTTGTCAAACATGACCTTTAATCTTTTCACTTTTTGACCTTTACATAACAAGTCAACATTTTCTTTAAAAGGGAACAGATCGAGTCGCAGATAATTGTAATTGTAATGCACGTGGTTGCCATTGTAAGAAATACTAGTGAATCTGCTGTTGTTGTTTCTCTTTCGCTGACATTGGATATGTTATTGCTGTACCGAGCTTGTTTTCAAAGAGCGGCTCAACTCATCGACCAGAAAACAACCCTTGCGAAGCAGTAGAAAGATGGCGCCTTGAACCCGCACGCGCTTGGATTCAATCATTCCAAAATCAACAGATATGCATATGCGTAAAAATTGACCTATGCATGTATTTATCCGTTTATAAAAGAGATACGAATACTTACTACCACACATAGGTTTCTTACTTAAGTCCCTTTTTTGTAGTAATTAATTATATTAATGATAATATTTTGTAAATGTGTACGTGCTGTTTAAATGATACCGTGTGGCATGCGCTTGACTTTACTGTCAGAACATTTAAAAGGAAAAAATCAGACACACTTTGGAAATGATTTGCTTTCCCCAAAATTGTTACGTTAAAAACCAAAACGCGCTCCGTTTTACCTCGCTGATTGAAAAACTACTAATGCGTAGTGTCAATTTATCACATTAAAATGAGACTGGCATTTGGTTCGTACTATAAACTGAGTCTGCACTACTTTGCAGACAATGTGCCTTGTTGAGAAAAAAAATTAAGTAGGCTACTTTGACTTTTTAAGGTGTGCTTTGTGTCTAAACTTTGTCAGCGGTTGAATTTACTTTATACGAATTATAAAATAGGACGGCTCAACATTCTCTGTTAACCTTTCTACATTTATTTCTTTTACAATAGCACCACTGTTCTCCTGCTTGTCAACCGAGGTACTAGTGATACAAAAATCATGTTTACATCTGGATTGGGCTATTTAATACTTTCTGTCACATGTATATTGAGGTTTAAAGAAGTATATTATTGTTTTAAATCATTGGATTGCACGCCTTGTGTTTATGTATGTAAATACTATTTGTTTGTGCTTACAATGAAAATGTATTACATTCCATCATTGAGAGTCCTTATTGTTCCAGGTGCATTCATTCAGACAAAACATTGTAGATTGTCCAAGTGAACGAAACAAAGCTTGTTGCAGGACTAAATCGTTATGACTTGAAGTTCTAATTGTTTTGGACAGCCAGGATAGAAAATTCCTACTTTTATTTTAAATTTAGCGGAGCAATATTTTGCCCTAGATGACGAACACGTGGCTGTCACATCCAGGGCGATAATTGAAGGATACAGTAAAAGGAACCCAGAGTTGCTTCCCTTATCGAGTAATTTTTAAATATTTATTAAGCCAAAAACCAGCTTTTTGTGTATGGTATGTTATTTAAGAGATCAAAAATCAAACAATAGTAAAAAGAAAGCAGGTATGGACCGATCAAGTGATCGATTGATTCTAATCGGTGACGGACCTTGTATGTTATGGCTGGACATTTGGAATATATTTCATGTGAACGCCATAGCGAGGCCGCTGGCCCTTGGTCTGATTAATCGACTTATGACCCCTGTTCATTTAAATCACGTGATTTGACACTCTTGTCGCATTGGTCGTTTTGTCATGCTTAATAGTTCTATTTTATTTCTTTATTTTCTTTGCTGTTTCCACGTTTATCTACCTTCAATACAAGTTTTAATTGCTAACAGCGGTAAATATACCGCTTATGGGTTAAAAATGGTCAGTCAAAAGCTGTTAATTGAAGGGACAGAAATTACCGGAGATATGTGATTTCGAACAAGGTTGCTGGATACTGCTGTGTAAAATTAAATTAAACAAATGTTATCATCGTAGAAAAATTGATTAATTCTTTATGTTACATACACATTTTTTTTATTTCATTCCAAGTTACATTTTGCCACAAAGCAGTAAATTGGTAGTTTGTAATATCACATGAGGTGACACCATTTTAGAGTTTAATGGGATAGTACGCTGCAGTAGATGTTTGGTTATCTTAATTTCATCACGGGTGTTACAAGAATTTCACAGGAAAGCGTTGCTAATAGAAACATTGGAACTATCATTGTTTTACTAAAGTTACTTGTTCAAAATCATGTCAAATATTTTTAGCAAAT
>JAVFBZ010168344.1:0-14808 GCA_032466195.1 Katharina tunicata
TAATAATCACTGCTTAGGAAGAAGATTTTTAAAACTTGGAAACCTTATAACCGTCTCTTCCGGTTATAATATCTAGTTTCTTTTTATTTTTTGCTTGAAGGTGACGTCATGTGCTTAATTTGTAAACATGTCTTTAGATAAAATTATGCATTTCGATTGATTAATTGGTGTTTAACGGCATTTCAACTTTATGACGTCTGTGTATTTCAACAGAAGAAAACCAAAATGTGAAGTCCTTGTGTAGTCACTGTTGGAAAGATAATGTTTCTCCCGTGCTGAATATCATGTAAACATATAAACTTATATGTTTTGTTTGATTGATTGATTGATTGATTGATTGGTCGGTGTTTAAGGACGTGCTCAAGGGTATTTCACTTTCATGATGGCTGTTTGTATTCCGACAGAAGAAAGCGAGTCTAACACAACCAATAATGCGAAGTCACTTAAAGTGTTATCACTGTTGGAAAGATAATGTTCCTCCAGTGCCGCATATCATGTAAACAGGTCTCAAGATAAAATTATGTGTTTTGATTTATTGATTATGTGGTGTTTAAGCCCGTGCTCAAGGGTATTTCATTTGTATGATGGCTGTTTGTATTCCGACAGTAGAAAGCGACTACCACAACCAAATGCTTGGATAAGATATTGTTCCTCCAGTGCTAAGTATGACAGCAAGATTGTTGACAAGAAAAAAATGTCAACATCCATCTGGTTAGATAGTTCATGTTGGGTTGGATAGAGCACGGTGGGTGAAAAAAAAGAACACGCAAGCGACGCTGGCAACACAAGACATCACAATACATTTACAGGCAGAAAGACGGTACACCCCAACACATAGGCTTCCTGGCGTTTACAGGTAGCTGAGAGAGCACCAGAGGACAGGTGGCGCCCACCCAACCGGAACCTTGTTTCCAAAACCACATCCTGAAAAATGCAAATATTTTGGCAGCGATATTTTGCATCAATAAAAACTAACTCTCTCAGAATTTCAACAAGCCACTAATGATAACACTTACATTAGTTCTAACAAACTCGTGTTGTCTTACACCTTAATACCTACACTCTTATGACAGTCTAGACATTTTGATGAATGTCTGCACTCCTTTGAAACAAAAACTAACTAACTGTTAGAACATAATCATTAGTTACTAGAACAGTAGATCGCATCAAAAGTAGCAACAAAAAAGTTAATGTTTGTCGAGCCAAAATAAAAAGCATACAAAATTCATCTGGAACCTAAAATGACTTGAGATCCTCAAATCCAAATAACCTAAGGCGCCATTCGTCAGTGAACAAACCGTGATATTAAGCGTATAATTTCTAGAATAAACCCCTGCTGATTCATAGAACAGTATTCGTAATTGAGCCTATTTGTTGCCTTGTACAGACTACAGCTCGCTTTTCAAGAAGTAGATCAAAACCCGGGGCATATGGTCCATTTCTTGCAGAATTATACAGCACTAAAGCAATATGCTTGGAAATAGGAGTGTGTATGCCATTGTGGCTAGAAAAACTATTAATAAAGTTCTACTTTTTTTTACTAAGACAAAACCACAGTATAATATTGTTTGCTTCTTGTAATATACACTTTAAGATAATGTATATACAGTTTCAGCATCTGTCATTTTTTATCTTCTTCCCAACCCTAGTAAACGTTCTCAGCACTTTTTGATAGAATATAAGTCTAAATGTGAGATTTCTTGACAAATTGCAAATAAGGCCAGTTATACAAGTCTAATAGTTTTTTCTACTTTGCTGTGTATACAACCAATGCATATTTTAATATTAAATAATTAAATTGATTTTGTTAAATTTTCAATATTTAATATGAATTTTGATATTTTGGATCTAAAGAATTTCATTTTTCCATTTTTGTTTGATTGGGTTTTACCAGCCAAATCGGAGGATGAAACCACCCAGCAAAGATGCTTGCAACACAAGACACCACATTTACTCGACGAATAACTGGACACCACAACAAAGCTGTTTCCTGGTGCCACTTTAAGAGCACCAGGGCACATATAGATCACGCCCACAAATCTTCATCAAAACAAAGAGATAAGACTTCCTGTCTTCTATGATCTGTTGACAAATTTCAAACTGATCTTATAATTCTATTTTCTTTTATTGTTAACCATTGTACATGTGGTATGTTTGTATACCATTTTGATTCTTTTTTATATCATACATGTCTGTAGTTAGGATTGGTAAATCTTTCTTTTCGACTATGAGCCAAGAAAATTACATTGGAATAAAGGAAATTTTGTCTCATAGATTTTTTTTTTCATAAAACTAAAATGGCTGAATATCAAAACAGATTCTCAGAAGAGAACTGATGAAAAGATTGTTATATAATCTGGAGAAAGAGTTTCCGTTTTTTAAGGATTTGACAATGACCAATATGAAATTCTATGTTTTCATATTTGTGGGTCTTACTTCTATAGACATTTTACGCTTCAAAAAAAAATAAAAAAATTCTTGTAGTTAGATTGGTGAATTATTTTCCCCAAAAAGTGGAATTTAGGGATTTATGACCAACAAAATCTACTGTAGTTTTTATACAAGAAATGAAATATTTAAAAATAAAGAGAATAAATAACAAGACCCTCATAAAACCTGATTTTTGTTTTTAGCCTTCTTTATTACAGGTGTACTTTAACTTCACAGCGGCTGAAAAACGAAGAAAAATGTACCTTTGTGTTACTCGACGGAAAAGCCTTGGTAATTCAAGTGTTTCTTGGGATGAGCCCCCGTTGATTAACTTGAATAGCATCTGTAATTTAACCTATTCGTTACCTCGTTGTACCGACTATGAGCTAAATTTATCAACATGTAGGTCAGAGCCTGGAGAAGACTGTTGTGTTTCTGACAGACAACCGTCTGGTTACTTGATGGATGGGTAAACTGCGTCCTTATGATCAGATAGTACACACATATGTTTATGTACTTATATATTTTATGAGGGTGGTTGGGTGGGAGCCTCCTGTGCCCTGGTGCTATCTGAGCTAAGGGGTACAGGATGCCGATTTGTTGTGGTGTCCTGTTTTGTTAATGTTACATAAATGTTTTGTCCTGTCTTGCATGTTGTTAGTGTCGTTTCAATTCACCGATTAGGCTGGCACGCCGTCATAAAATTGAAATAGCCTTGAGTACGGCATAAAACCCCAATCAAACAAATATATATTTTATTTTATTTATCTTATTTACAATAAAACTGAACAGTCGGAATGTCAGAATACATGATAAAATTATTACTGAACAAAGATGAATATATAGGCTTTGATAGGGGGGAAGAAAAAACCTAAACAGGTCAAAAGGGATTATTATATCCCTTTAGGAACTGGTTTTGTTGTTTATTTGATTGGTGTTTTACGCTGTACTTAAGGTTATTTCACTTGTATGACCCGTGTGCCAGCCCAATTTGTGAAGGTAACCACCCAAAGCAACGCTGGCAACACAGCTGATGCCCAGTTACATTTACAGGTCAAAAGACTGAGGGCTCCAAAACAAATCTGCTTCCAGATGCCTCTTGGCCCAGAGAGCAGTAGAATAGGGTACAGGAAGTTCCCACTCAGCTACCTGCCATAAGGTTTTGGACGGTAACTTGCAGAAACTTATGTATTACGTATAGACTAGATTTGTTATTTCAGATATTAGGTGAATAAATTTATATGATTACAGATAATTGCTGCTGTTTGCTCTAAAAAAAAAGTCAGAATGGATGTTCAATTACTATTAAGTAAACTTTAAGTAAGTTGTCATGACGACACAATACCTTTCATGCTGGTCGTCATGGTAATTAGGTTAGATGTAAGCTACGCACATTTCACAAGATCTGGCCTTGTTTACTTAATAGTCACTATTAATACTCCTATTTAATCATTTCTATTGATTCACAGCTGAAGAAAATTATTTAATTCATCTTTTATGAACAAAACTAGTTTTAAGACAAAGACAAAGAACTTTTTATTCTTGATAATGTTGATGCAACCATTTCTTTAATATCTTTAAATGGAAAGGTTATTTATAATATTCTAATTTAATCATATTTGCAAAAAATAGCCAGATATAAAAAGGCTTCCCGTCACACTGTTTCACATGTGATCAAAAACCTTCATATCTAACAATAGCTAGTCCATTTGTGATCAAAGTTTGGGAAAAAATCCTCTGAAAAAAAATACCCAGCTTTATTACTCTGTTTTAGTAACGAATGAAGCCTCCGAAAAGATTTCCTTCGTCCAATGACAACGCAATGTTGAGAACAGCACTCAGTATAAAGATAAATCATTAAAATGTCACAGGTGAAAATATTTTACGGAAACCCCACTTGCAAGACCAAGCCTACAGAGAGCTGTCACTCACAAATGGCATGCTGCAACGGCTCTTCCATCAAATACACATTGAAAGTCTTTGTTTTATCGACTAAAAAGTTTCTAGGTTAGTTATTTTTAGTAATAGAAGTGAAAAATGTTACATGGGACGCATAAAGCTTTTTTGATTGGAAATAAATATGGACCAATAAAAATAGAGAAAGAAATTTATAATTTATTATAATTAAATTTATTTTCTTCTATTTTGCAAGTAAGACTTTGGAACAAGAAAATTTATAATTAATATTAATCACAGTATTCTTCATGGCAAGGTAAAAATTGTTTAAAAATCATTAAAGAAAAAATATTAAGGATACATTTTTTTTTCAATTGATGGATTTAATAATAAAATACACTACTTTGTGTATATTATGATATTGTTGTGTATTTAAATTGGAAAAGTTTGTATGGTATCCATGAATTGGTTGCTCAAAGTAGTTTTAGCCGCTAATACCAGATTAAATCCCTTACTAATACCAGTATTGGAGCTAGGCCTTCACCATGGCGTGACCTCATCTAATCTAGGATTTAATTTAATACTGGTTTGAGCAGCCAGTTCGAATGAAAGCTCACTACATTTCGATTCGAAATTAGTATTTGAATAGTGTTTTTATTCAAAGAGTTGTTTAGACATATTATTGTATTAACAACGACGAACAGCTTATACATTTTGACATTCAAGCTTTTGGAAATCTTTTATTCCATTTTCTAGACAATACGAATTCAAGAAAAAAAAATAGAATAAGGGATTTTCGAAAGCTTGAATGTCAAAATGTATAAGTTGGTTGCGATTGTTTATTTAGTATTATGTCTATAGTCAGGTCACTAAACATAAAGTACTTGTATCTATTGTTAAGGTTTATCGTTAGTCTTTCATTTAGTTTATTATAGCAATGCTCTGTAGACAAAGAGCGAAGAAGCATATTAAATAATGTGGGTTTGTTTGATTGGGGTTTTAGGCAATACTTATGGTTATTTCACTCATATGACGGCAGTCCAGCCTAATAGGTGATAGAATCCAAGGCATCCTTACACAATAGCCAGACAATAAAGAACAAATACAGGACGAAACACAGGACGTTAACTCCCGCCAGTCGCCCTCTTCAATTTTGCAGCGACAAACAATTCAATCACTCGTGCAATAATAAACGCTAAAAACAGTTCTGTGATTACAGTCTGCTGACCAAGAACATACAATATACCAAATTCATTAAGTATTCATCGCACAGTGTTTAATTTCAAAACTTACAATTATTTTGGAATAGATATGTCACCAAAGTGCTTCTTAATGATTTTTGGTAGGTCTATGTGATTACAAAAACATGACAAAGATGGATTCAATTTCTGGGTATATTGATAAAGCCACGTTTGGGCCTAGATGCAAAGATCGTTTTCAAGCAATCATTACAAATCTCAATAAAATATACTTAAACAGTAAAAGAACAACATTATTGATTTGTTTAGGAAACTGACGTCATGGCTACATTAGAATGAGATGATGTATTGTGAGAATGACGTGGTGACAATTTTATATATTTTATTTATTAATTATTAATTATTTACTTAAACAAGATATTCATTGTCAATATAATTGACCAATTATTTTAACTATATGTACCAGAATAACTAAACAGGCATGCGCTATCAAACTTTCTAAGAAATGTAACAAAAATCTACCCACCTTTTATAGTCATTACAAGTCTTCTTTTATTATACTTTTAATGCTATTTTTAGCCTCACCATTAGAAGGAACATCTTTAGTTTTGCCGTACAATGGACTTTTTTGAACTTCCGTGTCTTTATGTTACAACATATTACAATGACTTACTTTGCTACATTAACATAAGCCACATGGACCAAAATAGCTTTGAAACTGCCCTTTACATTGTGAAGAAGCCCAACAACAACGCTGACCATTATCTGCAGCCATTATAAAGTACAGACATAATGCTACAAAAACACGCTCAGTCAGAATCGAATCAAACATGACTCATGTCCAGTTAAACTGATTAACATTGTGAAATAATCAAGCTAATTAAGAACCATGCCTGTTAAACGTTTTGCCTTATAGACACCATCTTGTTTAACCGGCATTAAGAGTACATAACAAAAACATGACGACTGAGATGGATTTTCAACTTCAGGGCATATTGGTTAACGACGCTTTGGCCTAGATGCTAAGATGCTAATGACGTTTTAATTGCTTGAAAACGGTCTTAGGATCTAAGCCGAAACATCGCTTACCAATATATCCAGAAGTTGAAAATCCATCTCAGTCGTCATGTTTTTGTTATAGATACCAGTTCCAATAAATTTATTTTTTGTTGTTGATCCCTTTATAAGTTTGTTTGTTTGAAAAGGGTGTTAATTTTGATGTACTTCAGGTTAGTTCACTCATATGAGTGCCTAGAAACCCCATGGGAAAAAGAAACCACCTTTGACATCACAGACAACTGAAAAAACACATGAAATAATAGCACAGGCCGGGGGCATAAAACATAATGCCGCAAAAAATGTCGATCCATTAACAAACGTGTCTATGAGATCACTATGGGACACCGGATGCTCTTTCCAACCACCTGCTGCCGTTTTATATCAAATCTCTTTATTTTCTTGGAATCTATTTTAGCGTTTTCGCATATTTATCCTTCTGAATAAACCTGCAACAACTGCCTTGAATTTTTTATTTTTTTTTTGTCTTTCTTGGAAATATATAAGTGCATAAAGGAGCTTGAAAGAAAACAAGCCAAAGAAGCTAAAGTGCAAGGTTTGTACGAACTCCGTTTACAGACATGTGAGAATTCTTAAAATTACAAAGCTTCTTTTTTTTTCACAATCATATCATAATACAGACAGTCTCCCAGTAATGCAAACATAGCTTTGATATTAAATAAAGTTCACATTTTTTTTTTTTTTTTTTCTCTCTTAATTACCCTTTTTTTTTATTAGTGTTTACTGTCATACTAGAGGGTATTTCACTAATATGGTGTAGGGTGTAACACAGAGATTGATTTATTGATTGATTGATTGGTGTTCAACGCTGTGTTCAAGGGTATTTCACTTATATAACGGCGGTGTATTCCAATAGAAGACAGCAACTCTAACTCAACCAATGTAAAGTCACTTTAGTGTTATTGCTGTTGCAAAGATAATGTTCCTCCAGTGCTAAGTATGACATCATGAATATAATGGAAAACAGAGAAGAAAGCTCATTCAAAATGCTGCCTGATCTACATCTATGTAGCCATGCAACAGGCAACTTCCCGTAATTTATACAAGGGGTCTTTAATAGGGGCTCAACAGTGCAATACTCAAACAGCTCAGAACTAAGACATTGCGTTGAAATATAAAATCAATTTCAGAATAAACTTTGTTAGGCAAACATAAACTAAATCAGTAATACCGGTAACATAATTTTTAGCATGGTCAAAATATGGCCAATAGCTGACGGATGACAGGATCGTTAGTCATGTCAGTGGTAAATTACAATGATTTCATACATATTTCGTTTTTTGTTGTTGTTGTTTTTTTTTTAACAAATGACAAGGAATAAGATTCTATACGTATAATAACACCTACCCCAAAACGTACCTAACCCCTTGCTAACAACCTCAACCGAACACGCTTTCAAGGTACTAACAACTTTCCAAATAATTTAAAAATTTTTTTAAAACATAACCTAATTGTGCAGTCAATGAAAAAATGAAGCTTTTGCTATCCAAAATCCATTCGCATGCCTGGCTCACAAATCTTACTTATGGGCAAGGAATAATTTTGAAAAAGCATGTGCTGACAAACGAACAGAGAAATAAACATACCATATACCACTGTAGAAATATAATGATAACTAATCTACCAGTGAAGTTTCAAAACGATTGGATAAATACATGTAGTAACAAAGAAATTAGACGGATACACATATATATTAGCAGGGGGGCCTACCCTAAATACTCAACAAATTTGACCCCATTTACCAATTACAAAACTACATTTTATGCAAAGGTAAAGAAGTGTAGAAACACACTGTTTAAATTTTTAAGAAGTTCATACTTTAAGCTACAAGAAAATGTCAGTTTTAGTTCCAGTCTCACTTTAATACCTTCAATAAATGACTTGAAACATGAGTCCATGGAGGTTGAATTTGTTGAGCATTTAGGGTATGTCTGTTAATTATAAGTTGTGGATGCTAATTTTACGATAGGCTTCGGATTGATCACTAAATAAAGATATGTGTGAAATTCCATAACCAACAAGTAAATTTGTAAATATTTTATTGGCATGTTCATGTTCTTATTGTATTCATTATATTGTGATTCTTAAGATTTGTTCTATTTTATCATTATTGTTGTACATATATTAATGTTTATTTTGAGGCAACCACCAAATAGTCTTCGGACTGTCTGCAATCCTTTTTAAATAAAAAAAGAATTAATATTAAAGACCACAAAAATTACCACCCTTGAGTGATTTTCTGCATCCATTTTCTGCAACATAAATAAATAAACAATGTAGTGTTAAAAAGTTATCACAATCTCTTGGACATCACAATATATTTAGCCATTTCCGGTTGCTCAAAGTGGAGTTCATATAAAACCATTGTTGTACAACGTCGCGTCGTAAAAAAGTCATAATTGTATTTATTTGTGAAGTTACAAAATTAACCCTCTGTTGTTGGATTATTAACAAGATCCAGGGAGCCTTGTATTTACATTTTCCTCTCTCCAATTGGTTAAATGGAAGGCCATTAATAACGTTTTCATAGGAGGCATGGCTCTAAATCTGGCATCTAGACACGTTGTACAAGCTGTGCAGAGCAGATCTAGCCCTACAGTGGCATTAATGCTAACTTCACCAACGGAATCGTAATGTATAGATTTTTTCTTCGCATCCTGTCAAACTTGTGTTCCTTCATCATTGTTCCTTGGCATGTCCCTGGTTAATTCAGTTCTATTTTTAGACCTGTGGAAATAAGACAATTGTATCGGAGGACTCCTAACCACAGAGGCCTAACCTTTGGTATTTCGAAACTGGACGAAAAACGAGGGGCCCAGTTTTATTCTTATCAGTTATCCTTTACACAGGGACAGCTGACTCGAACATCTATTCATCACACTGACAATTATAGAATATATGATTTCTTGCTTTAACTGAAGTAAATTCCCTTATTTTTTTTATTTTTTATTTTATTTATTGCAGATGTAATTTTTTTTGCACAGGTCAGTCTGCTCTTGAGGTTGATTTGTTGGCTCGTTAGCGTACAGTTTTTGTGGCAATGTTCCACTAGTCCAAGAGTTCAAGTTAACCCCTATAAGTGTGTATAGCTTTATTTTCAACATTATCTTCGTCAGTTTGAAGAAACCCTCACACATTAAATACAAAAATAAAAATAATAAAATAAAAAATAACTTTCTGGCCATCCATAAGTAGAAACGTTATCTGTGACTTCTGGAAATCAAAAAATTATGTTAAAATAAGACATAAATAGAAAAAATGTGAAAATTAGCACTGCAAGGCAATCTACCAATTGACTATGGTTCATTATAAATGGAGTTTGTATTGATGGAATTTCACTTAATTAAATTAAAGTTTCACTTATCTTAATTATTATCGCTTTCAAAACTTTAGGGACATGGTTCTTTTAGAATAGCAGCTCTAGCGTAAATTCTGAAATATGCCGAAAACAAAAATGAACACACATTAGGGGATGTGCTGTGGTTAAAATTAGTGCTCTTATTTATTTTTTTTGTTTTTTTTATTTTTGGAGAATCATTAGTATATGTATTCAATATAGCAGAAAGAAAGCTTGAACAGTCTTTCACTTGGTGGTAAAAGCTTGGTTTTCATTTCAGACCAATCTATCATTTCTACGAGTCAAGATTGGCCTTAGAGGTAATAAAATTGCTCATATCGTTGTGAGCAAAGAGAAAGGAAACAGGGTAGTAAATCGGCTCAGCGCATTGATGATGATCAGCTCAGAGTCTCTATGACGTAGGTTACTAGTCCAGGGGCCAGCCATTCCGTTCATTACCAATTCTGATCGATCAACGGTCATACCCCGTAAACGAATACTGCCCAATTTGAGCCAAAGGGAAGCAAACAGAGTCACGACTAGGGTCATTTTTTGACACTTATTACTATAAATAGCCCTACTCATTATATGGCAAATATTTCTTATTTGCATTTATTCATGGGTAAATTTGTATAATAAAGTCGTTCTCAACTGAACTTGGCTTGATTACTAGATGATTATACTCAAAGAGCGTATCTAATCGAACACACATAAAGACCTAAGTTTACGTTCAAAACATTGGCGAAGGAACTAAAACAAAGCAGTAAAAAACAAAAAAAAAATGACCTTATAATCTTGAGATGTTTGATTGATTGAGTGATTGATTGATTGGGGATTTATGCTTTATTTAGGTATAAGGTTATTTCTCTCATATGATGCCATATATATTATAGCTCAATGGACGGATGTTACCACTCTTGACTACCCAGGTCAAGAATAACCATGAAGGACAAGTGGAGGACACCTCAAGGAATCATCTCCTCAGATGCACCTTACATTACTAAGCTCATTAATTACGAAGCGATTTGCAGTGGTGTCCTGTAAATCTCATGTGGTGTCCTGTAAACGTTATGTGGTGTCCTGTAAATATCATGTGGTGTCGTGTAAATATCATGTGGTGTCATGTAAATCTCATGTGGTGTCCTGTAAATATCATGTGGTGTTGTGTAAATCTCATGTGGTGTCCTGTAAATATCATGTGGTGTCCTGTGAACGTCATGTGGTGTCCTGTAAACATCATGTGGTGTCGTGTAAATATCATGTGGTGTCCTGTAAATATCATGTGGTGTCCTGTAAACGTCATGTGGTGTCCTGTAAATATCATGTGGTGTCGTGTAAATATCATGTGATGTCATGTAAATCTCATGTGGTGTCCTGTAAATATCATGTGGTGTCCTGTAAATCTCATGTGGTGTCGTGTAAATATCATGTGGTGTCGTGTAAATATCATGTGGTGTCTTGTAAATATCATGTGGTGTCCTGTAAATATCATGTGGTGTCCTGTAAATATCATGTAATGTCCTGTCAATATCATGTGGTGTCCTGTAAATACCATGTAATGTCCTGGCAATATCATGTGGTGCCCTGTAAATATCATGTGATGTCCTGTCAATATCATGTGGTGTCATGTAAATATCATGTAATGTCCTGTCAATATCATGTGGTGCCGTGTAAATATCATGTGGTGTCCTGGCAATATCATGTGGTGTCATGTAAATATCATGTAATGTCCTGTCAATATCATGTGGTGTCGTGCAAATATCATGTGGTGTCCTGTAAATATCATGTGGTGTCATGTCAATGTTCTATAGTGTCCTGTAAATATCATGTGGTGTCCTGTAAATATCATGTGGTGTCCTGTAAACATCATGTGGTATCCTGTTAATGTCATGTGGTGTCCTGTAAACATCATGTGGTGTCCTGTAAACATCATGTGGTGTCCTGTAAATGTTCTATGGTGTCCTGTAAATATCATGTGGTGTCCTGTAAATATCATGTGGTGTCCTGTAAATGTCATGTTGTGTCCTGTAAACATCGTGTGGTGTCCTGTAAATGTTCTATTGTGTCATGTCGGTAGTTTAGGGTTGTGTCTTTCACTATTTGGACTAGCTAACATGCTGTCATATGAATGAAATAACCTTAAGTACAGCTCAAAACCCCAATCAATCAACCGTTACATTAAACAAAGAGAGATCAATGGAAGTTCCACTCCATGGAGACGCATTGGTTTTAGAGTGATAAGCTAAATATAGGCCCAGAAGCAGCTGATGTAAAAATAACATTGCTGCAAGAACTTAAAATAATAAAATTCACCAAGGGAATTGTCTCTGAGCTAAAATCAGTTTAGATGGACAATCACATCAAAGGGTACAGTAGGATGTCAATAAAAGTTAAAGGTCATCGTCAATTTATCTGAGGCTGCAATCAAAGCTTAATTAACATTTCATCAAACACCTCTCTTCACCAGCTGAATATTTCAATATTAGTCTCAAGAAAATATTTCAAAATATTTTTTCTAAAATAAAATAAATTATATTTTTTAAGTTTTAAAAGCTAAACATTTACACAGAACTAGCAAGTGAAAAGTGTGGAAAGTTCTACACTGATTGTTTAATATATTTTATTAATTAGGAGAAAGTGAAATTGAATGAATTACTTGTGAATTGTGATAGAAGCATTGAAGGTGGGGAGAAACCACCCTAAGAACTCCTTAACAAAATTAACACAAAGTAAAAGAGCCTAAGCTCACCAAATGAAAACAATAGGTTAGAAATATCCTAAATACTCGATTAGCTGAATAAGAATGTTTAAAGTGTTACAAAAAGAGGCTATCTATTGCAGGAAATCTTGCAAAAGTAACCACAGAGGTCCTCACAGATTCTTGCCGAATTGAATCAGCTACCATCAATAAGTCTTATAAATCAGGGACGGTTGCTCAAAGCATGATAAACATTTAATCTTAGATTAGACGTCATCACACTATGTTGAAGGCCTATCGCTTTTACTGCTATTGGGAATTTAATCTGATATGAGCAGTTAATACTACTTTCAGCAACCGGCTCCAGGATTTTTTAAATGTTGTCAAACCAAATTTGTTGTGCAGCATAAATATATTCTTAACCGTCTTGCTCAGCAAGCTCGACTAAATCATAGCCCTATGCTAATACTAGTCGTGATGGGCTGTTGATATCATCTGGTAGGAGCTCTATGACGTAGGCACTAGGCAGAGGACAGAGATCAGGCAATAGTACAGCTCAAATATCCAATATTTATTCAGGCTTTGATTCAAGGAAGGCACAATGATACGACGGCTAAGGTTAAAAGTATCCAATATTTGGCAACTCGATTCAGCATTGCTATAAATAGAACAGCATTTCCATAAGAGCCAATCAGATTCCTTTTATTTTTAAATTGCAAATAATTTAAACTGAACGTCCATGAGGTGTTCTAAGTAACAGAAAATTACATTTGTGTTGCAAATCTTTTCATCGCTTTAAAATTGAAATTGATTTGAGCAAATTTTTTTTACACCAAACACATTGATTTCTGCAGTAATTTTGCAAGCAATTTGGTTTAAAAATTTACTTGCACATCACATTTAGTTAAGACAAAACAAGAATCAAAAAATGTCATGCTGTTATGCCGTCGACGTCACTGGCAACAGAAAGACCTTTCAGGACTCAAGAGGCCACAAATCGGCTTCCTGGTGGCCCCTCACCTCTGAGAACACTAGGATACAGGAAGTCCCTGCCAACGTTAGATCTCTGTGATTGTACGAGCTGGTGGTTGGTGGAAACTTCCTGCACCCTTGAGCTATTTGAATTAACGGGATTTTAAAAATAGAAATCTGATTTATTTGGGCGTCACACTTTAACATCACATGATTATATCATGATCGTTGTTATTTGTTCACGGTGAGTTCACAGAATTGGGCTTTCTTCACCCATTAGACCCGAACTTGTCACATGAGTGAAATAACCTTAAGTAAGGCATGAAATCTAAGTCAAACAAACAAAGTCTAACAGACTTTTACACTAATTTTTCCCGAGCTAATAAAAAAAAAAATATTCCCATGGGCATATTTGGAACAGGTAAGATTGGGATTTCCAATATGATCGTTTGTATGTTTGTTTGTTAGATTGGAGTTTTACGCCAGACCAATCGGTGCAGGAAACCACTCTAAACGATGCTGGCAACATAGAACACACCACAATACATTTACAGGATAAAAAACAGGACAGCACAACAAACAAGGTTCTTAATACCCCTAAAATCTTAAATGCTTAACAGAGAATCTCGTCCAATCACCCAAGATTTCCTATTATATGACAAAAAATATATACAATTGGCGAGTTTTTTTAGCTGTGTTTCATACACTTGTCAACAATATGTAAACAAAGCATGCAGTGTTTTTTTTTATTACTCGTGTCGTTCTTTCCGGAGGGAGATTATTTCTTAAACCAAAACTGCCACACTTACACAGATCAAAGAAACAAGAAAGGAGAATTAAGTCCTTGGGGAGACATTTTCTGTGAAGGAAGAAGCTTGTGCTAAATGTTTCTGTTCAAACAATCCAATAGGCGTTTATGTGCCAGGTCAAAATAACTGTGTAAAAAATACATGATCAAATGAGGTTAATATTGTAGAATAGAAAAGAGAGCTGTAAATATACATGTAACTTGAATATGTTAGGATTTTTATTAACAGTGAGCCTTATGTCATTATATTTATTTATATATTTTTATTTATTTATGCTATGATTTAATAGTTTCCATCATAGAACTATTGTTTGTTTGTTGTCTTTTTAAGAGAAGGGGATTCTTTTTCTTTTTTTCGTGGTAGGGCGGGGGGGGGGGGGGGGGGGGGGGC
>JAVFBZ010168344.1:17763-37059 GCA_032466195.1 Katharina tunicata
ATATTTTGGTTTATTTTAATCAAGAATTCAACATGGATGCTTGGTGATTCAATATTTTGGTTTATTTTAATCAAGAAGTCAACATGGATGCTTGGTGATTCAATATTTTGGTTTATTTTAATCAAGAATTCAACATGGATGCATGGTGATCAATATTTTGGTTTATTTTATCAAGAATTCAGCATGGATGCTTGGTGATTCAATATTCCGGTTTATTTTATCAAGAATTCAACATGGATGCTTGGTGATTCAATATTTTGGTTTATTTGAAACCGGTTGTAAAGTAACACAAGAATATTTCTTGATAATGGTTAAAAAATAAACGGCAATGTTTAATCACCATGCATCCATATACATCTTTTGTTGGAGTCATAACTTTGCTCTACTTTAAGATTCTATATATTTTGGTTTTTAGTAAACCGTCTTCAGCGTCAAATTAACTTAAAATTACATACAATTTTTATTTTTTTTAAAAAAGCTTACAAAGTAGTAAAATTATTCTTACGGCAATGATTGAAAGAAACTACAAACAGTAATACTATCAATTAAAAATAATTTATTGTTTGTTGTTTGATTGGTGTTTAACGTCGCACTCAAGAGTATTTCACCTATATGACGACTTATTACTTCTTATTAATTTGCACTGATGAATGGTGGATGGTGGAAAACCGGTAAGAAACCTCGTAAAAACCACTCAACGAACTTCCCTTATATACCTAAGGTCCACAGGGGGATCAAACTTTTTCCGGGTAAAGTGAAGGGGGCTCCGTAGTCCAACGCTCAACAAGGGAGCCACGGTGCGGCCCCCAATTAAAAATAAACACAGAAAATACACGACTCAGATCACAATCTTACAAAAACTGTGATTCTTTACATTTCCAAAAATACAAAAGTTCTGTAGTTTATAAATATTTATTCTCTGGGTCGGCTGTAGCTCAGACAATATTTGTAAAACATATAGAAATCTACATATTGTATAATCACAATCCTTAATAAAGATCATTCAAAACCCAATTCTGAAATACTGTACTTAACCATATTAGCATTTGTACTAATTTTAACCCATACAGTATCCATGACATGCTTAATCTGCCAGATGTGTTAATTAAAATGATGAACTCGATCTCCATTGATCCCTTTGATGTCATTCTTGCCAATACCAGTGTTATTGACACAGAAAGACACTGGTCAGTTATTTTGTTTAAAGAAGCTCTCTCAATATGCGGACTAAAGCCAAGATTAAATCATGGGTTCAAAGCCAGTAAAGATTTAGTCCTATTTAATTCCGGACTATGCATAAATTTGCAGGTCTGGATTATCAGGTCTTAATTAGCAACAATATTATTGCTTATTATTCTAGTATTCTTACATGCGTATTTCTGAGATGTATAAATGTATGTTTATTCCCTTAAATTATTCTGTCTTGATTGCCATTCCAATATACAATTCTTGCACATGTACATGTAGCTCCAAGTTCTATGTTGACGGCTGACGATGGCATGATTTAACCGAAATAATCAGGCAAAACAAATTATTCAATGTTGCACAACTTGTGTACTTTATTAACTTCTTTATTATTTCACACAACGTTTCGACACAGTTATATAGTGTCTTTGTCAAGTATAATATGGAAATAATAAAGAAGGAGTTGATATCCATAAGATCTACGTTAGAATAATGATTACCTACAGCTTCTAAATGCCACTTAAAGGATGAAATGTAGTCAGTTGAAAAATTGAATTGAAATAGTATTTTTTTTTTTTAGAAAAAGCTAACTTTGTTCTTTGTTCCTAACACTACATCTAAAGTTATTTCACTCAAAATTGAAGAGGGTGTTTTTGTGACAATTACTACAGGGATAGGTCTACGTCACAAAAAGCTCAAACTATCTCGTTGTCACCATCATAGCCACGAGAAAAGAAAGGGACTCAAAAGCACCAGAGCACAGGAAGCTCTTGGTCAACCATCGCAAATCATTTAGGCAGCGTGGGCCAGTTACAACTTACAGTGATGACAAAATGGCTGAATGTTGCTCATTCACTCGGAGAGCATTAATGCGCGGGAATCTCAATTTAATCACCTACTATCAACAAACTGATTAAAACAAAACGGGTACTTGTTGATAAAATGCAATGGACACTTTACTCAATGCACGCCAAGAAATTTACATATTTACATATTATTTACAATATACAATACTAATAAATATATTCATCAGAATTTTTGCTAACACTGTTTATACTGTGAATAACAGCTGCAGGCTAACATGTATAGGTCGTAACTCATACACACGTATATACACCTGTATCTAATGCAATATAATAAAAAAAAAAATGAAATTTTTCTTTCTGAAGTTCTGGTAGATGCCCAGAAACTAACTGAAGCAAAGATGGCGTTTCGTTGGACAAAATCCAAACAGAATTATCTGATGTTGAGAGAACTAACAGAAACCAGATGACTTTTTTTACCTATGTCTCAAAAACCCAGGCATGCCAGGTAATGTTTGTTATGGACTGTGAAAAAGATACTAAAACACTTGGGTAACAGACTTGCCAGATGACTGTGAAAAAGGTTCTAAAACTCTTGGATAACAGACTTGCCAGCTACATCTCTATCTGACTATGTGTTTTACCTGGCTCACCTTCAGTTACCTTTAAACTTGACTTGCTCCTAGTCACAGAGGCTGTTGATTTTTGTTTGTTTGTTTGAGTGGGGTTATATGCCGTACTCAAGGTTATTTCACTTATATGACGGCGTGCCAGCCCAATAGGTTAAGGAAACCACCTTAAACAATGCTGGCAACATGCAAGACAAAACATTTACATAACATTACAAAAACAGTGCACCACAAAGAAATCGGCATCCTGTGCCCCTTAGCTCTGAGAGCACAATGCAGAGCACAGGAGGCCAACCCACCAATCACAAGCCAGTGGCTGTTTATTAAAGTTCCAGCTACAAATTAACCCACAAGACGTTTTTTAGATTTAATACTCATGATCTTGTTCATGTGTTTGACTGCATGTGGTTAAATTACACAATTTTCAAGGTTGTTTCACTCAAGTAATGGTGTGCCAGACAAGCTTGTAAAGGGGGCTCTTGCAACAACAACAACAACAAACACAACATGAAACATTGCATGGTTATATAGGGAGATGTGTTTTACCTTGTTGTCTTCAAACTCAAAGCACAGCTTAGAATTACAATATTGTTTACAAGCATTGCATGGTTCAATATATATAATAATAATATGCTTTTTATTTCAGGCTGAAGTCCATATATTAATATAAAGAAACAATTTCTGATACAATAATTCTGAGACAAAGATATGTCACTGTTAAGGATAGTTTGCACTACCCGATTCTCAGACAATTGTAGTGAGATGTGGTATTAATTCCACCATTCATAAATGCAGAGAGGTGTAAGTGATTCCAGTTTCACAAATAGACTGAGTTGGAAGTGATTCCATGATTTACCAATTGGGTGGGGGCCTCATTTTCCCTGGTGCTCTCTGAGCTAAGGGGCATCAGGAAGCTGATTTGTAGTGGTTTTCCTGTTATATGTCTTGTGTGTTTGCCAGTGTCGTTCACCCAATGGGCTGGCACCCCATCATGAATATGAGTGAAACAACCTTAAGTATGGCTTAAAATCCAAATCAAACAAAGACACTGCCTAACCAAGTTGCAAATATGGTCACAGTGTGAAATGCAACAGGGCATGGGAGCTCGTGCCAGCCAAACGCAAAAAGGCAGTGTCAAAAAATGACTACCAAGTTGGCAACCATTTCAGCCCTAGCAAAAAAATAATTAAAATAAAGTAGAAAAAAAAATAAAAATCAGATGACATTAATCATGTGTGGTAAAAAAAGTTGAAAGACTACATTATTGTTGATAACTGAAAAACATGGCCCATGTTAGCTGTTAATGCCTCATCATAGTATCCTATTCCACATCAAAGACGGCTTTCTCTGAACTGGGAATAATGGAACCCTGATGGTCTGTTCTCTAACAGATGGTGCCCTACTTTAAAGTTGTAATCTGTAAATATATATACAACAAAATGTGTTTCTCTTTATGAAGATAATTTTCAAGTGCCTGTGTTAATCCACTTGCTAAGGAAAACTTAAGTTTGTTGATTTAGGGTTTAACGCCGTACTTTAGGTTATTTCACTCATAAGACGGAAAACTTATTAAACGAGATGCCTGCCACCTAATCAGTCGTGATTTGCTCTTTTTCCATAAAAAAAAATCAAGGATTATCATTTAGATCTGTTTGATTAATACTGATAGACAAATTGGCTTCATGATGCCCCTTAGCTCAGAGAGCACATAAGGGCGCTGAAAACTCCTGGCCAAACCATTCAACCACTATTTCAAATGGAAGACTTTCTATTCCCAGTATTTGGTTGGTTTGTTTGATTGGGGTTTTACGCCGTACTCAAGGTTATTTCACTTATATGAAGGTGTGCCAACCCAATCGTTAAAGGAAACCACCAAAAACGACACTGGCAAAATAGAAGATGTCACAATACACTTACAGGATGAAAAACAGGACACCGCAACAAATCGGCTTCCTGATGTCCCCTCAAAGAGCACCAGGACACATGCAGGAAGCTCCTGGCCAACTACCTGCTATTTCAAATGGAAGATTTTCTATTGCCAACATTTCTGAAATCAGTGCATACTTTCCTCCGGCATCTACATGTACCTTTTTTGAGAGGATATCTTCACCATTTTCTATTCAAATAATACCAAGATTTACTGAAGATCATTTATCTTCTACCAGCCCAGAGGAAACAAGAGTTGGCGATTCCAGCCCAGAAACCACCAAGGGGAAATATGAGTCATCCGGAAATGTTTTTTAAACCTCTCAAAACGTTGTCAATCTTGTTAAGCCTTTCTGTCTTCATTATCAACACTTACAGCAATTGCCGGTACACAGCAAAAAATAGCATGGGAAAATAGTCTGTGCTCAAGACAAGAAACAAGATTGAAACAGGTGCTTCCAGGGGGCATGTCAGAAAAAGGATAATGGGTACTTCAAAGAACTAAAAGTGGCAAAAGTCTGCCTAACAAAAGTTAAGTTTACGAAGCAGCCACTAGTTTTGAAGTGGCAAAAAAAATTTCAGCACCTAAAAACAAAGATATAACTTCCAAGAAACTTAAAGAAAAACTAATCCTAAAAACTTGTTCAAGCAAAGAATACTTTGATGACCTTATTTATAGTATAGGCACTGTTACCATATGTGCCTTCATTTTTGAAAAAGACAAAAGAATTATTCCCAAACAGTGATAAGACTATTCTGAATAGACCTTCCAAATAGGAGAGTAGCTTTTGTTCATGAAATCAATTTATCCAGTTTCAGTAACAATTTATTTTATAGCCCTGTCTCTAATTACCAAGGCAACCCTGAGTGTACAAAATGTACATAACCAATGATGTATTGGCAGAATAGGATTAATATTCCCACCAGACGGTGAACTAACTATGCGTGTTCGCGTTTCATGCATCCCACTATAGGGATCTTCCTAGATGGGTAAGTCCCACAGGTTGCATTGTGCAATTATTAAGCCTCCAAATGTCGCAATAATGAACAGAATACTCTTTTGGCAATATTTTGCATGACAATATAAAGAAATAAAATAGCTAGGATATTTAATAAAATATTATTTGTAACCTTTATTATAATTGGGGCTTAATCAAGTGAAATAAAAACAGTTGCTTTCACGTCTTGTAGTTTATATTTTTGTAAAGAGAAATAACACTGGCAAAGGGAGATCGACTGAGTTATTTAAACCCATATGTCATCTTAGCCCTTAATGCTAAAAAAATTCGACCCCTTTACCATTTAATAAACTACATGTTACGCAAAGGCTAAGAAGTGGAGAAAAAACAATCTTGACTTTTTTATGAAGTTCAGACTTGAAGCTACTGGAAAATATAAGTTTAAGTTCCAAATTCACACTGATAAATTAAAAAAATTACTTAAAACGTATGCCCTTCAGGTCGAATTTATTGAGGATTTAGGGTATACCTAGATAAAAACAGACACTGTTTCAGTGTCCCTGTTTCAGTGCTTATCTTTGAAAAGTTTCGCAGCCTTTACCTGGAATAAAATTCTGTCGTTCTACCGTGAGCCTTTGTAGCTTAGTCAGTTAGAGCGCTGGCCCTGCTAGCCAGAGACCCTAGTTGGAGAGTTTGAATCTCGGTGGAGGAAAGCAAAATTTTCTTTCCCTACATATCTAAAATGATACATATTATACATTAGATATTATATTATATACATTGTATATATTAGATATATACTGTAATAGGGATCAATTTGACTCATTCCGACAGCAGTTCCCAATCAACTTTGCATTGTTTTTAGAGCCGTACAAACAGTTTACATGTTAATTTAAAAAGATAAATGACTTTTCACGGGGGGAGTTTGCTGCAAAAGAGAAAGACAGATAGAGCAAATAAACAAGAGGCAAGTTCAAGTAGAGGTTCTGTGCTTCCTAGTGCTTTCGTGTGGATAGACGTTTAGGATTTGCCGTTTCCTCTTTTTCTCAGATTTTTTTTTTGTTCAGTTGGTTTATTATTGGCTATTAGGGGCTAGTATATAATGGACTATAAAATTGTATCACATGTTACTTTGTATGACAGTTATTTGTTTAAATGTGGTTTTCTGTCTTTTCACAGTTTCCATTGTTTCCTTTACTTGTAATAGTTGTTACTAATTGCTCTCTGTGCCACACACTAGAAGTATAGATGTACATGTATTTACTCCATATTTAAGGTTATTCTACTCATTATCATCAGTATGACGGCATGCAAGCCCAATCAGTGGAGAAAACTTGAACAACGCTGGCAAAACAGAAGACACCAGGATTCATTTGATAAAGAGGACGAAGAGCCGGCAGGACACCACAACAAATCGGCTCTCTGATGCCCCCTAGAACACAGAGGGCATCAGGGCACCTAATAAAATAGTCAATAATACACAAATAACTTGTACTACAAGCATACCTCTTCATGTATTTTGTTTGTTCCTGTGTGGTATTACATGCCTTAAAGGTCTTGTTTAAAGTTCAGGTTTTCTGTCTATTTACAGCTTCAATTGTTTCCCTCGTTTCTCTTGCATTGATTTCTGTGCCACATACTAGTTTTGTTCAGTTTGTTTGATTGGGGTTTCACATTGTGTACTTGAGGTTATTTCACTCATATGACAACGTGCCAGCCCAATGGGTGGAAGAAACCACCCTCCACAGAACTGGCAACAGACGAGGACAAGGATAGGGCTCAAAACAGGACGCCACAACAAATCAGCTTCCTGATGCCACACAGCTCAGAGAGCACCAGAGCATATGGAGTTACCCCCAAACCAACCACCCAAGTGTCTATTGTACATCATCTTGATGTTATCACTGGATAACAACAACTGCAATTCAAATCAACAAAAAACATATCACACTTGATTGATTGATTGATTGATTGATTGGTGTTTAATGCCGTGCTCATGAGTATTTATACCACTAATATGACGGCGCTGTATTCCAACAGTAGAGAGCTCTTAACACAACCATAGAATTTGTAGTCACTTTAGTGTTTTTGCTGTTAGAAAGGTAAATGTTCCTCCAGTGTTAATTAAGTATGACAGAATGAATATAATCTGGAAATATACTGCGGCATAACATATGAAGTGAAAAACCAAACCATAAAGGTACAAAATGATGTAACACATGTGAAGTTATCTTAAATCACCACAAAATATTCTGATTAAAATCAGCGAACTCTGCCAAGATTTAATATATCTCTCCTGGGATGAGATAGTAAGTGCCATGTAGATACAGTGTGCAAGTAACAGCATCCCTGTACGATTATACTCCACCTGTATTCAACCCACATTTGTCAAAACTACTCAAACAGATTTTATATTTTTTTTATTTTCGGATTTGACACCATACTTACTTCATGTGTTATATTACTCATATGAACCACCCTGACCTCTGACCTCTGATACGGGGGGCAACTTGTTGCCCCTTAGCTCACAGAGCACCAGGACACAGGTAGTTACCATCAACTCAAAAAGAAACACCTGCAGTATGGCTGATATTTTTTTGTTATCATATTTCCGCGACTTTTTCGCTCCCTGAGACTTTAAGCCCAAGCACAGTGTCAGTCAGTCTAACTTGACTAATTGACAAATTAATGTAAACTTTTAACTTTATTAATTAGTTAGTTATAATTAGATTCCGGCCATATTGGATTTCCCCTCAGAATGGATCAGATAAAGAACTGAACTATGAAAAATAATTCAAATTAGTATTCCCATAAAGTTTTATGACGTATATGCAATTTCTGTTAAGTATGATGTATTGACAAATTAAACTTTAGACTTTAGATTGATCTTAAGATAATCTTAGATGTTCAAAGCTATTTCTGAGCCAAGGAACAAATTTAAGTTGAAAAATGATAAACACTCAAGCCGTGGTAGCCAACAACCCACCTTGAAACTATATTTAGGTGCTCATGTCAAACTGGACGTAATTGCGCAGTTTCTTAGAGAGGAAATTTAAAAAACCTAAATTGAACACAGTTTGAGAATCAGTTAATTACAAATGGCTATGACCAACACAGACACTGGTGCGCGGCTAACAGAACACCCCCTTCTGGCATATTGGGGATGTCAAACTCCGATATAAATGCCTGAATTACGGAAAAAAAAAACCAATTTTTTTCAAAATCATTCTTTTTTTTAAGAGAGTTCAAATGTAAAAGTCAATGTGAAAAATAAAAATGCCAGTTCAAAATACTCCAAAATTTTATGAAGGAGCAAAAACAACCATTTAGTCAATGAACCTGTAATTATTATGGCAGTGGACCTGGTATTATGATATCGCTGGACCTGTTATAATGATTGCAGTGGACCTGTTACTGTGAATAGGGGGGCGAATTTGTGGAGGAAATACGGTATTGGTACACATTTGAGTTTTTCTTTAAATGTCGTTTTATTGCTTAGGTCCAAGACCTTTTCATCCTGTTTGCTTGCTTTCCATTAAAATATTTATTCATTAGAGATGAACTGTTGTGCATATAGTTGAATGATTGGAGTTTTTCACGGTACTTAAGGTTATTTCACTTACATGATGGCGTACCAGCCCAATGGGTAAAGGAAACCACGCTAAGTGACGCCAAAAAAACATAAATGTAGTACATGTAGAAGTCACAATATACATTTACAACATAAAGCAGCTAGGACACCACCCACAGTAACAACAAATTGGCTTCCTGATGCCCTTAGCTCAGAGAGCACCAGGGCACAGATAATCTTGTGCGTAAATATTAAAATACGGGTGCAGGGGATTACGTAAACTCTTAAAGCCGCCCTGTGAACATAAAATAAAATTTTCCTCGCTCATAATTCCCGAGAAAACAGATAAAGTAGACATGCACTTAACGATGACATAAACTGGCAAAGTGGGATAACAGATGTGCTTGTCTTGTTCTAAATCTTTGTATCCACATCACAGAGTATAATTTAACACGCCTTCAATGCAATTTCAAGCTACTCCTACAGTGATCTTATCCGGCTTTTCAACACCTTCTTTTTCTTTCAACTTTATCAAAGTAGCCATCTGATACAGGTAGTCATACTGAACAAAGTCCCTATCATCAATTGACATTCATGATTGAATTTGATTTAACAGGTGTTTTTCCACGCTAAGATTAAACTTAATCAGATTTTTCTCCACCATTATGAAGGCCATTCCGGGGTTAAAGTAAAACAAATCTAGCCAAACTCCTTCAAGTCCATGGCTACGTGGGGAGTAGGGAATACTAGTAGAAGATTCATAGTACTCATAAACATAGGCCTACACAAGTTCATAAATCTTTTTCTTACACTACATAATATTTTTTAATTTTGAGATGATTTTGTGTAAAATGTCAGTAAGGATCCTCGTTAAAATGCACTTGAAAATTGGGATGTTATAGAACGATAGTGACGACAGAGACTTCTTGCAAGATCTTAGCCAAAGACAGAGATATCAAAAGGGAGACAACTCTGAAGCCAATGTCTGACAATCACTGGACAAACCAATATCAAGCAGCTATGAGGTTTGATGACAGTAATTGGCACTTTATTACACTTTATCAAATTGAAATTTAAGAGGCAAAATTACTTTTAGAAAAAAAAAAAAAAATGTATTTAGAGATGTGGGAGATTATCTTACTCCATCATCAGAAATTGCAAATGATAATAAATTACGTAGGAGAAAATAAATCATCCAGTTCAAATGGATTGAACAGAACAAAAAAGGCGACTTTAACAGGTGTCGAACAGTTTGACCTTTCAATTTTGTTGGGTGGTGGTTATTAAAATTCACTTTAAATTAACCGATGTAAACATAAAAAAAAATCATATCCAAACCAGTGCGTATGTATTCAATTTTACAGGTATTTTTATTCGTTAACTAATTGACTTGATTGGTGTATAATGGTTATGTATGGCAAATATTTTGTTGCTGGTGTATGGTGGAAAATCAAAAAGAAAGCTAGTAAAAAAACACCTAATGATCTTTGGAACAACCTGAAAACTGACTATGAAACCCGAGTTTGAATCCCCGTGGAGCAAGCAAAATTTTCTTTCTCTACATTTATACAAAAATATGTGTATCCAAGTCAAACGTTCAGCAATGGAAAGATTTGAACCTATATCAGGTACAGTGAAGGGGACTCAGCAGTCAATGCTCATCTAACTGAGCCATGGCGCCGCCCCTTTACAGGTTTAAGACTTCTAATCAGAATAAACGCTCAATATGACTAGTGAGTTAAAATTCAAACCGATAATACACCTGCGCAATGTCCATAATTATATATAAGTAGAATAAAAATGAACATAATTATATTACCTACTATTGTTATTCATTGAGAGACATGTAGCTGTCTCTTAAGTGTACTAGTGGTAAATATATTCATATATCGTTCGGGTTAGCCCCATTCATTAGACTCCTATCAATACCATTAATGATTAAACCTGTGACAAATAAACAAAAGCATGAACAGTCCAGTAACCAGTGTTCTACTAGGCTATAAGCCAAGAGAGATAACAATGTGAGTTATTTACCAGTATGAAATGTATGACAAAAGCAGTTATCTCCCTTTGTTATGTTTCCTTCCACGATGTACAAATAACTGAGGTGAAGAACAAAACAAATAGGGCAATACTGGGAGCTTGGACAACACTGGGAGCTGGCAACTGGGGCAATACTGGGAGCTAGGACAACACTGGGAACTGGCAACTGGAGCAATACATGGAGTTTGGACAACACTGGGAGCTGGCAACTGGGGCAATACTGGGAGCTTGGACAACACTGGGAGCTGGCAACTGGGGCAATACTGGGATCATGGACAGCACTGGGAGCTGGCAGCTGGGGCAATACTGGGAGCTGGCAGCTGGGACAATACTGGGAGCTGGCAACTGGGGCCATACTGGGAGCTTGGACAACACTGGGAACTGGCAACTGGGGCAATACTGGGAGCTAGGACAACACTGGGAGCTGGCAACTGAGGGCAATACTTGGAGCTTGGACAACACTGGGAGCTGGCAACTGAGGGCAATACTGGGAGCTTGGACAACACTGGGAGCTGGCAACTGTGGCAACACTGGGAGCTTGGACCATACTGGGAACTTGGATAACAATGGGAACTGGCAACTGGAGCAATACTGGGAGCTTGGATAACACTGGGAACTGGCAACTGGGGCATTACTGGAAGCTTGGACAAAATTAAGTGCTGGCAAATGGGGCAAAACTGGGAGCTGGCAACTGGGGCAATACTGGGAGCTGGCAACTAGGGCCATACTGGTAGCTGGCAACTGGGGCCATACTGGGAGCTTGAGCAACACTGGGAACTGGCAACTGGGACAACACTGGGAACTGGCAACTGGGACAATACTGGGAACTGGCAACTGGGGGAATACTGGGATCTTTGACAACACTGAGAGCTGGCAACTGGGGTAATACTGTCAGCTGACAACTGGGGCCATACTGGGAGCTTGAACAACACTGGGAACTGGCAACTGGGGGCAATGCTGGGAGCTTGGACAACACTGGGAGCTGACAACTGGGGCAATACTGGGAGTTGGGAGCTAGGACACAGGGACAACACTAGGATCTGGCAGCTAGAACACCACTGGGAGCTGGGACAACACTGGGACATCACACAACACTGGGAGCTGGCAACTAGAAAATTGGAGACAGGGACAACACTAGGAGCTGGCAGCTAGGACAACACTGGGACATTAGACAATACTGGGAGCTGGCAACTAGGAAATTGGAGACAGGGACAACACTAGGATCTGGCAGCTAGGACAACACTGGGAGCTGGGACAACACTGGGACATTACACAACACTGGGAGCTGGCAACTAGAAAATTGGAGACAGGGATAACACTAGGAGCTGGCAGCTAGGACAACACTGGGACATTAGACAATACTGGGAGCTGGCAACTAGGAAATTGGAAACAGACAACACAAGGAGCAGGCAGCTAGGACAACACTGGGAGCTGGGACAACACTGGTATTTTTGTAAAAGACTGGGATCTTGGACAACACAGAGGCTTTACACAACACTAGGAGCTGGCAGCTGGGACAACTTTGGGAGCTGGGACAACACTGGGATCTGGCAGTTAGGATGGACAACACTGGGAGATTGGAAAACACTGGGAGCTGGCAGCTGGGACAACACTACCAGCAGATTTCTTTACCAAGAGAGATAAAATGATTGGGGTATGATGCCCCACTAGCTTATTCCACACATACCAGTTTCATGATTTAAATTTGTTTGATTGGATTTTAATGTAGCATTTATTTAGTTAGAGTTATTTTTCTCATATTACAGCATGTCCAGTCTGATTGGTCAAGAAACCCTAAATAGCAAGGAAATACAGGACAATACAGGATATTTACAGGACATTTACAGCATGCATATCAGGACACCTCGAAAAAATTGACTTCCTACTACCTCTTAGCTCAGAGCACAAACTGAATCCACTCAAACGTAAGGACTTCGCTCTGGCCTCTGATAGATTTCAACAAGGCCAACACTCTTTTTACACAGCCACGTGGGTGAGACAATAACGAATAGACCAGCAATTGAGAAGAATTTGTTAAATAATCTGGTTTTAAAAGTGGTATAACTGATGTGCGACAACACCGTATAAAAAACTTGATTGTCAAAATATGCGCAATCAATCAAATAACAATCATGCCAAGTTTCATGCAATCTTATAGAAATAGACAAAGCTTTAGCATTATATGACTGGCACCGCCCCTCCCCCACCCCACCAAGAATAAGAAGAACAAGAGGAGTAGCGACTAAGGACTCCTTGTTCCAAGGTTCGTTGTCCAAAAACGTCCAAATACATTTTAAAATAAACCATTTAATATAGATAACAATAAGAACAATGAAACACTATTGTGACATGGTTAACGTCATGTTGACGTTACATCCCAGTTACTAACAACAAATGACGTCTCATCATGGTTAATAACTACGTATGACATTCAATTATGACGTAAAAAAATAATACGTTACTGAAATTCAAATTGTGACGTTTTTTTATATATACACATTTAACTGATAATTAGCGTTAAATAATTTTAAATGTACAACCAAACAACATTAGAATATTGTGAAGCTATGATAATATGCATATTTTAAATTATATTATGTACGTAGTGATATAGTATATAGAACTATACAACTATACAACGTAAAATAAACTTATGGCCTATGTTACAGATAGAAACATAGATAAAAAATTTATCTTCGGTTGTTGATTTTTGCTTATCAAGTATAGTATGCTTATCAAGTCATATTTATTATTGCTATCAGTTCATAAAATTAAATCATTGTAGGCAAAAGATATTGGGACACCTTGATCTCTGTTCAACTCAGGTTTCAAACGGCGGATCTGGATAGCTTCCATTAATTTCCTTGTTGGAAATACAGTTGGAATCCATAAAGTTATGTCTTCTATTACCTCAACTTCTAAATGCCGCTCAAACAACAATAATAGTGTACTATAAAATGAACATCATCTTCTACTAGTCCATGAGAAAAACCTTTCTGGCAATTAGATTACAAGTAATTTAATTATATTTTATTTCCCTAATATCATTAATTTGATAACCTTTCCAGGGAGCTCCGAGATAAATCACTATTTAATGAAACTTTAAGGGGTTCCATGGGCCATTTAGATTACTATCCTGAGCAACATTAAATTGCTTTAGATTATAGTTGTAATACTAGACACAGCCATGCACATATACCGGTACATAAATATACCGCTAGGGTGGCCCAGATGAAGATGTTTAAAGGAATAACACAAGTTGATAAAAAGTGAATCTACAGGCAACTTCAATAGCTCGTTCCTGATTAAAGAACATATTCAGTATATATATTTTTTTGTATAAATGTAGAGAAAGAAAATTTTGCTTGCCTCTGCCGGGATTCGAACTCGGATCTCTGGCAAGCAGGGCCAACGCTCTAACCGACTGAGCTACAGTATATATATATATATATCTATATAGTCCGTTACTTTCACTTTCTGTGCAAGTATGACTTCTGCTCAAAATGTTTATCTATTTATTTATGATTTTCTTTGTTCACACCATATTAAATCAAGTGTATTTTACTTACATGACGACTTTGTATCATCATTTGTGATAACTTCTCACTAATGTTACTGAGCAGCACTGAGAAATGATTTAGAATTAAAGCAAATATAAATTGCTGAAGAAAACAAAAATTTATATTGACTGGGAAATATTAAATATTGAATTGAAAACATTTACTATTGCTAAATAAATATTGCTTAGTAAAGGTCAAATATACAAAATAAGAAATAATATACAATTTTGCTGGCTTTTATGTTATTATTAGATTTTATTAATTTGTAATATAATTGCACTTACCCTCCTTCCCTCAAATTTTTAAAGACTAGAACATAGAGGGGTTGTGAAGCCGTTTGAATACTGGTAATCGAAGGGTGCACAAGTGGGAAGTTCCTGAGACCACCCAGAAATACACCGCTGCCAATATCGAGGAGCAGATATTGGTGATGGAGGGGAAATTAAACAAGGATGGTAGGATCAGTAACAGACCATGGTAGAATGATGATGGTGTTTAATGTAACAGAGCAGCTGCCTCACCTTGGCCACCTCGGCAGAAGAGGAGTGAGGGGGAGGGCTGGAGAGGCCTTACTTCACTTTATACCTGTATGCCATGATACACCCTTAGTACTGTTCTAACTATATGTATTAAAAAACAGCCAATGATTACATAGAATCAAAATATTTAATCTCATCATAATCTTAAAGGTGTTAATTATGATGAAACACCCAACCTACTATAAAAAAAAATAAACAGTAGTAAAATAAGTATCCGTCATATGTTTATGACCATAAAACTCCTCCATTTTTATATAGGAAATGTAAAAAATTTGCTGAAAATTTCAAATTTCGTCATAATTGTACACACCTGTTTATGGAAACCCTATTCACTCTAAAAATCCAACCTATGGAGGTATTCAAACCGTATAATCTACACATTTGCGATATACCCAGGTCACTATATATTCTCTTTATTCAACCTATCAGAACACAGGCAGACATAAGGCATATATATATAACTTACATATTTTAGACACAAATTTATATTTCCTGGCACTTAATAACATATATATGCTAAAATTAGTGTAGTGTATTTAAATTACAAATCAATAATTAATAAGCATCAAGTGACATATATTGTATAAAGGTTTATACATTTATGGAAATTATGGCAGTCACTTTTTAGCTCAGATCTTTACTAAAATATTATAGCAGGTTCGGTTACAATTCTCTATATATTTAAGTTTAATATCATGTACATTAAAGAATTCAACAATTCAGAAAAATGTACATTTTCATGTAGAAAATATTCAACATGGAGTAGTATATTGAAAATGGAAGCCAAAATATACACCATGAAATATAGCATAGTAAGGCAAAAATAAACAATATTTCATCAAAATATAATTAGCATTTGCGCAAAAGTACTAGATATTAAAGCAAAAATATGAATATATTACTTAGTTTGTAGGTAGGAGCTTGAAGTTATAAACTTCTACCAATCCCTTGTTCTCCAAGTAAAACCTGTTACATTCAGATTACCAAAACAACAACAAATAAAACAAACATCAATAAAAACAAACTTTGTACTTACCGAATCTTCTTGATCTGGTGATATATCTTTCTGGTACGCGGGGACGCTTAACTTTGATTTCCATTTCTTGTCCTTTGCTCTCCGGGCCATCGCAGTTTCTTCGTATTTTCAGATACAGAGGTTTCCAAAATGTCCTCAAGTTTGCCTTATTTGGTCAGTAAAATTGTCCAAATATTTCTATCCTTTGTTTTGAAATTGTTAAAATCACAAAAATGTTGTTTTTCTTTCCAATAGTGTTTAAGAACATAAATGTGTTTCCCTTTCTTCACAAATTATTGCAAAATAAAATATAGAAAGAAAGTTACTGCATCAATCAACTTACATGTAGTCACTTGCTAAGTTTCTAAAGAAAGAATCGGATCTTTTGTTCTCAACTGCAAAAGCTCTCTTGTTTGTTTCTTAATTTGGGTCTTAGAAAGGTTGGCAAATCACATATATTTAATTCGGTCTGTTTCGATGATTTCACACTGAGTTGAGACACCAAGCCACAGCCAAGAAAAGACTTTCCACCGATATCCTTTAATCCTTTGATCCAGTCCCAACTTGGTTATATCAGAATTGTTAACCTCCTTCTAAACTAGATTGATTGACTGATTGGTAGGTTTATAGATTGAGTGATATAATTTTACTGGCTTATTACTGACATATCTGGCAAACCTCTAAATATTTTAAGTCAATGTGGTGTTGACTTTATGAGAGTTATTTTCACAGAGAAATTTAATCGGTAAAGTCCCAGTCAACTGAGGTCCACCAATTAACAGATGATTTTACGTAAGAAATAATTCCTCAGCGCAAGTCACTCCAATTAACAATTCATAGGCTATTCTTGCCTAAGTGGACCATCATAAACCAGAGTAGAAAATTGCCACATAATTGCTAAATACTGAAAAAGAGAAGAAACTGTCCTGTTTTGTTGGTAATCCACAATATCAGACAGTTATACTGCCTCCAACACTAATCTTTCAAAAAATAAATTCATTGAATCTTTGTTGAAATGAAAATCTTTCCAGGAAAGAAACAAAAAACAAACAAATCACAACCACTTTCAACCCTGTGAAAACTACAAATCTAAAGTTACAAATCAGAGAGAGCTGGAATCCGAGAGCGCTGCTTACAACATCAACAGTGTCACGGTGGCAATTTGTAAAGATTTCCCACAATTAGCTTTCTTTATCTTAATTGTGAAATGTTTATTTAAGAAGAGAAATAGTCTGCACAAATACCTTCTTATCACTTGCGTCAGCTCTAATGCACTGGCCAACATAAATATTGTACTTAAGACAAGTCAATGACCTTTGACTGACTTAGTTGTACTCCTTAAAACCGCACTGATCTCTTCTCAATTTGTTTTGTTTTCTTTGCACCTGCGTTTAAATATGTCAGCTTTAAAAACGGTAGAGTGTGATAATCAGATTAATCCTTATGAACCTTCTAAAAGTTTTTCTCAAGAACTCAGAAGAAATCAAGAGTACAGATAACCACGATGCCGCTCCATGACGCTTTGACCAAAAGTTTATTCACCTATTCTTCCGAATACTGACCTTAAAATGACCTAAATGATAAAGGATTGGGATTAGTCTAAACTCTTTATCCCTACTTAAAATGGACTTTCCTCTCGCAAGATGTCACAAAAACCACAGAAATCTGTGGGAACAGGTGCTTGTCTTATTTCCATGGAAACAGTTCATTGCTGATGTAGCAGAAAGGCTTACGCTCCCTTGTACAATGATCTGGGGCAATGCTAATGAACTTCAGACAAGAGATAGTTTCAAGCTAAAAAAAAAAGATAAGTATATTTTTATACTTAGAATAATGGATGAACAAGTACTAAAAGAAGATAAACTCAGATCAATGAAGACATGTTGGTATACAGGTAGATGATCACCCATGGAAAAAGTAAACAATTTCTCAAGAACAAAAAATTTACAATCAAGGATTTATCTCCAAATTTGGCATAAGACTAATACCCTAAATGCTCAACAAATTCGACCCCATTTACCACTTATAGAACTACATTTTATGCAAAGGGTAAGACGTGTAGATATGCAATTTTGGAAATTTTTATGAAGTTCAGACTTTAAATTACCAGAAAATGTAAGTTTTAGTTCCAAATTCACACTTAAACATTCAATAAATAACTTAAAGTCTGTGCCCTTAGAAGTCGCATTTGTTGAGGATTTAGGGTACATTAATTTCAAAATTTCTTCCCAAGAGGTAAGATTTCACTTGAACTATGGTTATATGTTTTTCCAGGCATGTAGATGATACATTTCATTAGTTAAACATATACCTATATAATTATATGGGCGGGTAGTTGGGTAAAGGCCTCCTGTACCCTTGTGCTCTATGAGCTAAGGGGCACAGAACGCTGACGTGTTGTGGTGTCATCTGTTGCGTCTTGTAAATGTATCGTGGTGTCTTCTATGTTGTCAGCGTCGTATAGGGTGGTTTCCTTCACCGATTGGGCTAGCACACTCTCATGTGAGTGGAATATCCTAAAGTACAGCGTAAAACACAAATCAAACAAACATAATAAAACAGATATCAACTTCTGACGTGTATTACGGCGACGTCTTGGTCTCGATCCTAAGACTGCTCTCAAGCAAATGATTCACAAAAATTCACAATAACCGTAATAACATATTTAAATAAAACAATATTGAACGACATGATGTGATGTTTGACCAATAACATGTTTGTTATAAATATGTTATAGCTGTTATAGTGGAAATCACCATCAACAACGCAGCAGCAAATCAACAATAAACCAACTAAGCCGTGAAAAATGACGAATGATTGAATGAATGAATGAATGAGTGAATTTGAATAAATAAATGAGTTAATAATTGAATGAGTGAATGAATTAATTAAATGAAGGAATAAAATAGAATGAATGAATAAAATAAAATGAATGAATGAATGAATGAATGAAGAAATGAAGAAATGAATGAATGAATTAAGGAATTAATTAACGTACATAAAAATAAATAAATCTGCAATTAGCATAATCAATAACTGAATGAATCAATATTAATGTCTAGTCAT
>JAVFBZ010168356.1:1472-16766 GCA_032466195.1 Katharina tunicata
ATTGAATGTTTAAGTGTGCATTTGGAACTAAAACTTACATTTTCTGGTGATTTAAAGACTGAACTTCATCAAAATTTACACTTTTTACCCTTTGCATAAAATGTAGTTTCATAAGTTTTGTAAAGGGGGTTGAATTTGTCGAGCATTTAGGGTATTAAACATGGACAAAAGTGTAGCTATTACATTTATTCAGGATTGGCCCTTGATAAATCAATCTAATAAGTACAAGTGCAATCATAATTTATGAATAGAAAAGGCAACTATGTCTGGGCCTCAAATGGATATTTCAACACTTCAATACACAAAGTTACATTTAGTGCTAATTATCTTACCATAAGACCTTGAACATCAGATTTCCTTTCAAAGGTCACAGATACTTTTTCATATAAATCTATCAATAAAAGAAGCGGTCCCAACCACCTGTAAACAGATTCAAAACTGTGCTAGCAATTCATTTGAATAAAACACTATGTTCAATGCTTTTTTATTAAGTTTTTAGTTCTGTTTAATAAAGACATCCCAGCTTGAAGTGGTTATATTATTAAGAAACTGCTTGTTTGATAGCAGTGCATGTTATGAATATTTTTACCTCCATTTAAAGCAGAGCATATCAAATTTCAATGTTTGTGTTGTACACATAATCCAATACTATGGAGAAAGTAATGGACTAAATTAAAACACGATCTAGGAAACTTCATAAACAATTGATCAAAGTTATGAATCCTGATAGTGCAGAGAAACAGTTGTCCTAGGATTCAGACATTGCTTGCTTGATTTGGGTCATGTCCCTCCAGCCCAACGGGTGAAATAAACCACCCAAGACGACACTGACAACAACAACCCATACTACACAGGACATGCATAGGAAGCAAAAAAGTACACCTCAAATCAGCTTCCTGTTGTCCTTAGCTTGAGAACTAATAACCGCTCTAATAAACGTGAAGAAATAAGGAATATTAGTACTCACTTCTGAGAGGGTAAATCTTTGGCATTGGCAATAAATTGATGTCCATAAAGCACATATACAAGAATATCCACTATGTTATTACTCTCCACCGCTGAAGCACAGGGCATCATCATCTCCTGTACACGAATAATAGATTCCATGATATGTCATATAGAAACAGCAATGTTTTTGGGGGGGTGGCATAATATTAGAAAGAAATGAAGAACAGGGTGTCTCATATCTCTTTTTGACATTTTCCCTATCTTTCTCATGTTAAATTTGATTGACATAGGGTGTCTCAAATAGCGTCTTGCATGTCTCAAAGACATCTCTCTGGCTAACACAATTGGTGGTGGTGTCAGGGGGAGGGGGTCTAACACAGGGATCAAAACTACAGTACAAACTGTGACAGTACACCTTGTCTTTAGTGTAAACAATGCTGGTTTCATTAAGCATAATACCCTATAATCTAATACTTAACAGGGGTTGCACTATAATCAATTACATTCCAAAACATTAACACATTCTCAGTCGTTCTGTTTCATTTATTCTTCCCAATAACATTAATATTCTTAACTGGGACCATTGATGATCTAAGTGGTGCTTTAGTTGTATCAGCACAGCTTCGTAATTAAAATTTTACCTCAAATAACAATGCTAGTATATGAAGACGTGTTGAAAATTTGGCCCCTTCCTCGGATGCTGTAAGAGTTTTGGCAGCTTCTTGCAGAACCTTTGCATCTGCTTTTTGCAAGGACTTCATTTGTTCCAACAGTTTTTCACCATATGAGTATATCTATAATAAACAAACAAGTTCAATTTTATTCAACCTGGAGATAAAAGAATTTCAAATGAAACCTAACGTCAAGTGCTCAATTCCCTAACAACCTCAATAAACAAAGGAGAGTAAATATTAATAAATCTGTAAGTTTTCAATATCATATCGTTATGTACATATGCTATCAGCTCACAAGATTGGATGTTTTGTAATTTGGTATTAAAAAAAAAAGTTGAATAATGTGGATAATGGTTTACTACTACAAATACTTCTCACCTCTTGTACGACCGTTTTGAGAGCAGCATTTCTCCAGTCTGGGCCATTCCGATTAGCCACAATGACAAAAAGATCACAGACTCGATAGACGGTCTCAGGAATACTATCTAATAACTGTAAACAACCTGTGGAAAACAAAGCCATAAGCACACAAAAACATGAATGAAAATAAATCTGGGTAGGAAAAATGTATAATTCTGACAAACTGCTAAATATAAGTTACTAAGTTTAAGACTATACTACTTTTTCCATGAGTAAAACACTTCAGGAAAACAGTATGAAGGAGGTCAGAAATCATGACAATATGTTAAACTATATAACCTGTAAATAGGAAAATTTACTATCAAATTATTTTGGTTTAATCCTTAATTCTTTAATATCTCCCATACAGACTAGTAGACCTAAAGCAATACAAAATATAGCACTGATGCACATCAACATATCTGAGTAGTTGAAATTTACCTGGCAACACGTCTGTAGTAAATTTATCCAAAACAGACTTTTGTAATGGATCTTCTTTTGTTAACACAACAGCTGTTTCATCCTCAGTCTTAGAATCTTCCGTTTTTGACTGCTGTTCATTCTGAAACAAAACAGACATTTATTTATCTTATCGATGTTTAGCGTAATACTTAAGGGTATTTCACTTTGATGCTATGATCCTGTTTAGTTGAAAGCCGTTAAAACCTCCAAACTGTCTCATAATCATTGTCCCCTGCAGCAACTGTGGCAAGTTTTGCCATCAATACAGACAGATTATAACAACTGTCCATATTCTCAATGATGTATGGTATTCACATCTATATAGACTACTTACAGTAGTTCATTTTAAATGGCTTTCATTGTGAAACCAGGAATTATACAAAAAGCATTTTTTTTAACAAATGATATGTTCTATAATTGACTGATTAAGGTTAGTAAGAGACCTTGACTTTTGATCCAGGTGACTGACTTAAAATTGTTTGAGAGATTTTCGGGCTTTATCATTGTATGAAGGAAGTCCAATCAAAATCGGTTGAAAAAAAGGCTCCACAGTATCACAAGAAAGTAGTGGACATCCGGAGGGACGGACACAGGCCAAACCATATATCTTAATCATGGCATATAAAGAGGTTGGTATGTACCAAGACTTTACCATTTCCAAATAAAAATTTAAGATAAAGTATCGCTTTGACACAGCAATATGTACAAGTTTCAAAATGATGAATCATCAATATTCACTATAAAAGTGTACATGAGTGAAATAATTAAAGTGTGGCATAAAACCGTTATCAATCAATACTGTGTATTTACATTTTGTGGTGTGGGTTGATCAGTGGACATGACTACATTCTCTCCTAGTGACATGGCTATAGCCCTCATCATTTGATCTTCTTCATCAAGGTCCAGATCCATACCAGCAATACCCTTCACAATATAATAATATTGATTATGCTAATTATAGGCCTTAGTTATAAATTTTCACATAAGCAGAAAGTTTTTTTTTTTTACAAATTTTAAGGGTTCAGTTAAGGATTAAACATAGGCTTACTGAAGGTTATATAAATTTTATCTTGATGTGAAACATTTTATCTTTAATTAAGTTTAATGAAATTTTTTTTATTTAATTAATAATCTACCGTGGATACTTCTTGACAGTAGCTCATGTCTATGTGCAATTTTTCAGAATTATATCATATTTGGGTTCTTACTTACTTTTTTTAAAGCAACGTGCCAATGTAGTCTGCCATTTTTTTTCTTCTATCACAGCTTATTCAGAGAGCCTTTCATTTGGTTTGTTTGTTTGATTGGTGTTTAACGTCGTACTCAAAGGTATTTCATTTATATGACAACAGATTCTCCACTTCTTAATCTGCTCTACTCAACACGGTGGAAAACCGGGAGGGAACCTCGTAAAAAAACGCCCCTGTGATTGCAGAGGTCACGTTGTGTGACTCCCTCATATACCTCAGGTCCACTGGGAGGCTTGAAACCGTGCGGTACATCGAAGGAGGATCTGCAGTTAGATGCGCTAACCACTGAGCCACGGCGCAGGCCCCTTTCATTTGGTAGAGCTTTTAATCTATGTAAACTTATAATCAGATCTTAGAATGCTTTATATTGGCTTTGTGACTGTGTCCTATGACCATCACTGTTATACAATACAACAACCATGACCATGTATAGTAACCAGTTTAGCCAGTAATAAACTGTGCACTTAAACTTACAGGTACTTGTAAAGCTGGTGGTGGATGAGTTAAAATGTAATCTGTGGCTTGTTCCAGGTTGGCTGTATTTGACAAGGCATCTGTACAATGTACGCGACTGAAACCCATGTCCATCAACTAAAACACACATAAGGACAGATAAAAATTAATTACCTCTGGTTATCTAGAATAGAATCGCTAACATTGTGTCATTTACAGTGATAATTACCATCATTCTAGTTATTTTTGGACAAAAACTGCAGTCGACAGGAGACCTACAACCCCTTGGCATGGGGAACAAATCTAACTTAAGAGGTTATTTCATGTGAAGCCAATACGGGTGCAAATAAAATGCTGACTTGATTGCAGGAACTTCTTGGTCAGTCTTCACAACTAAACTAAATAACACCCGTCCTTTTTAAATGGACTACATCCTTCTGGTGACCTGCACAATTACACTTGTGAGAAAAACAGTTTTAATAAAAGTGATGTATACCTGTTGCAGATGATCAGCGTTGACCTCTGGGTCAGCTCGTCTCTGAGCCACAGGAGCCATGTTATTGGGTAATGTGGAATTTGTGGCTGGGGCTGCTGTAGGGGTTGTCTCCCCAGTGGATGTACTCTCTTTTTCCTTTTGTAAACGCTCCTAGATGGTGTAAAGAAATCCCCCTCTTAATGTTGACAGATTGGATGACATTTCTACTCATTTTTCAGCTAAATTTATTGATTTAACATCATATTCAAGGGAATTTCACATATGTAACTTATGGAAAACCAAAAAGAAACCTTGTAAAAAAAAACTTCTCCTATATGCCTAAGGTACACAGAGAGGATGGTGTGAAGTAATACCACTTGATGCTGAGATTGGATAGCATTTCCACACCTTTTTCAGCTAAATTTAGTTTGTTTATTTCATCAGTGCACTTTGGAAAACAGCGAAGAAAACTTTGCATAAATCACTCTGCGCCACCGGAAAACTTCCCTTATATATCTGAAGTCCATAGTTGGATTCAAACCTTTTCTGGTTACAGTGATGGGGTCCCAACAGTCAAACGCTCAAACAAATGAGCCACGGTCCAGGATTTCAGCTATTACGTTCTTTTAAGTTTGTGCATACTACAAATACCTCTCCGAAACCCGCATTGCCTTTCTAATGCAAAACTTATCCACTAAAGTGTGGTGGTGAGCACTTAAGAAGTCTGATCTACACATCTTTTACATAGGTTTCATTTGAACAAGACAACAGATTTTGGTTTGTAACAATTGGCACTTACCATGATAATGCTCTCTCCTTTGATAATGTGACAGAGAATAGCCAGTATTGATTCTGACATACGACTACCATATACTTTCAGAGGTTTCTTGTTCCACAGATGCATTACAGCGTTGAACGCAGCCTAGACCAACAAGACAAAAATGCTGATTATAAAAGAAAAAATAATTGCAATGTTTAACGGCAAAGAGGCTGAATCTAAAACTGCTAAGACACTGAATCTAAAACTGTTAAGTCTTTTGCGAAAAAGCAGTTAGAGAATTAAATAAATAATTAAGAAAATTAATTAATTAAGAAAATAAAGAAATAAATTTATCTGTTATCATCACAAGGAAGTATCAATAGTTTTCTGAAGGTAGTTTATTAATGCGTTCGATATGAATACACGAACCAATAACTTTGGTTAAAGTGACAGGGAAAAAATTGAAAACCAGACCCATTAAAATCAATTTTTAATTTACTGACACTGATGCAAGATTTTGTCATTAAAAAATAGAAGTGTCTCACAAAAAAACTATCATTATGTTATACAACTGTTGTGCATTCACACATCTATAGTAATAAAACACTTTACACATTTACATTTATAGTAATAAGACACCAACCTTTTGTGTTCTGATGAGATACTGGACAGGATCAAATTGAACAAACCCAGGCTGTGTGGACTTGGTAGGTAAAGTATGTGGAGATTCTAACACAGTCTTTGGGTTAACCATCTTCTCTACTAACATCAACCAGGCATCCAAAAACTCTCCTGTACCATCTGAACGGAAACAATTGTCACGTGATTTGATTAATCAGTGTGTTGTAAAACAAAGCCACCTTAGATGACATTAATAAATGTCTTCAAGCATGTCAAGGCTCTTAATTATCGATCTCTATGGCCTTCATAAATTGTTTGTGTTTTGGAGCTGATAAATGTGACTTCCCATTATTTGATTACTCTTGCAATTAAATGGAACCCATCACAGTGTACTTTAAATTTACCTGGCAGATTGGGGTTTTCCAGACCATCATCAGGATTAATCGTTCCTCCCATAGACAACGCCCAATGAAATGCTCTAAAATATGAAATGATCAAAAACGTTTGTTACTCAGCCAAATGTCAAAAACTTAAATAATGAATGATGTTTGTCAGTAAATCATAAATACGTATAATTTGATCAAACAACTAAATCCATTACACACTGTATATAGTCATTTTAGAATTTAGATATAGACAGGTCTCTATGTTACAGGAGTGGTCACTCAACTCGTCTTGTGTTCACTTAAGATGAGCATGAGGAGAGTAATGGGGTACTCGCCTAAAGTATTTAAATTCAATATTTTATTGCTGATTTGAACTACATTAAAAACTATACATACCTCACAAAGTTCTAAATTAGGAGAGTTGTGTATCACTCGCTTCTATTTTACTCAACGAGAATCCTGTTAACATAATCACCTATATACACAGGAAGTTATAAGCTTCAAGAAAGCAGTTTTAGAAATCAAGGAAGTGACTTACTGAAAGAAAGCATCCTGACCACCTGATGTTAAAAACTTCTGCAGCATTAAATGGTAGGGCTGTTTCTTTTCATCAAACAACATTGGTGACGTGAATCCAACAGAACACACAAGGAAAGTTAATCTGTTAAACAGAAAAATGAGTGCATATATAAAACTGCACCTTGCGGGACCTGTCCATTTGTCTAATAGAAAGTAGAACATGCGCGACTATCTGGAACTGGACGGAAACTAGTTGGCGATAGACGCAACAAAAGATGTGAGTGCACTATGTCACATTAATTGCTCAACCAACCAGCAAATGGTCCGCTGAAACTGATCAGATCTAGTTCTCACATGACGTAACTGCAACATTAGCTAGGCGTTACAATTAAAAGAATGTTCTTGCTTTATATTAGCATCATAAAGTTGAGAGTATTAACAATATAATTACATTTGGTCAACACAGAAAGAGGCTGAGGAGTGCAATGAGAATATTCCGTTTCATAATGAACAAATTACCGACCATCAAATATTAGGATTTACTTTCAAGAGAATTTCAAGGTGAGCGAGTACCCAGTAATTTTTACTAAACAAATTGACTTTTACCTGAGTTTTGGAACAGGTGAGTAATCAGGTGGTTTCCAATTTAGTCCATTAGCCAGTAGTTTGGTAAGTGCTGAAGCCACCTGTTGAGCAGCAGGAGTGGGTGTTGTCGGCGCATTAGGTAACTGATGACTACGTCTTTGTCGTACAGGTGTGCCCACACAGAGCTTAACTAACAGTCCAAATAATTCTGCCAAAACTCTCCCAAGACGAGATGAGGCAGAAAGCAGGGGTTTAATCTGTTTGATTAGAGCTTGAAGAGATGGTGACATTTTGGATTTCTTTAAGTCCCTGTCGACTGATGTTGTTGAATCTACTTCCATAGCAGTTTCTGACACTTCAGCAGTAGTTAACGATTCCATGGCGGCACTGACTCCATTACTGCCTAATTCTCCAGCACTTCTGGTTAAAGATTCACCACCTTCTTTTTTAGTATCCTTATCCGCTTTTATATCTTTGGGCATTAGTTTCTCAATGTCTTCTTTACCAAACTCAGAGTCGGATGGTAAGATGTCTTCACTACACAGAGCTAGTAACACAGTACTCTCCCATACCAGTGATGTGTACAGACGACTGAGGCCCCTCAAGACCTGGAGACCAAGCTCTGAGCCCCAATGACTGACTGATATTGTACGAATGTCCGTCTGAAATGCAATACAAATTATATTTTGACGGAATTGACGAAGCAAATGTTAACCTTAAATAACTCAGTTAAAAGAATGTTCTACACTTTTGTGATTTGTGAAATATGTACTACTGTCCATGTTATTATTCATCTGCTGGAAATTGATCCTTTGGATGGAGTTTCAGAGGTAACAAAAAATGTCACAGTACATTTACAAGACAAAACAGGAAACCACAACAAATCTGCGACGTGATGCCCCTTAGCTCAGAGAGCACAAGTGCACAGGAGGCGGTTGCCGAACCAACTGTGAACATTATTTGTTACTGTTATCAAGCACATATTCTTGTACTCTTTATCAGTGAAAAATCTCAGCTAAATTATCGTTATTTATGTAAGTCATCACCAGAATTACTACCAACAGAATGAACTGTAATTCTTGGATGAGACTGTTATTCTAGCATTGAATTATACCAGAAAGGCTGTATTATAAAGCCACCCGGAGATCAAGTACAGTGCACAGGGTATTTATTGCCAGAGAAACTCGTGGCCAAATTCTTAATTCTACCAGAACTTTGCTTTAAGGAAAAGTACCCATACTGATTCAGACCTGATTAGGCCCACTTTTTAAACACCATTTTTAAAACTGCCTCAGAGATACCTGATTGTCATCAATGAACCATGCACAATTGAAAGAAAATTCATTGAGAAAAAATAAATAAAAATATAAGTGCAATAATTCCATGTTTATGCATATTAACCGATTCTGATTTTTTAAAAGGATGAAGACTGGCAATTTATATTACCTGCCCCATCCTGCAGACGTGAGCAAACATCATAATGTAGGCATGTGTGGCAGAGAGAGCATGAAGTAGAGGGGTAGACTGAGGAGAGAGTGTAGGGTCTGTTAACTGAGAGGCCCCGGCTAACTCCTTTAGGAGAACAGAACCCCCTGGGGCCTCCAGTGGTTTGTGTAGGGGTTCTAATTCCTGCAACACCTCATTTAAGTGGAGCAGGCCTTGCTTTAACACTTGGGGTTCTCTGGATAACATCTGTAAACATAAAAATAAAACATTTTTTGGTATTTATAAGAATGTTAAACTCTAATCAACACATTACTTTAAAAGTTAACATACTGATAAAACGAACTTGACATAATTTAACACAAGTAAAAAAAAAAATTTACTCACAAGAATTGCTTTACAGACACTGGCTACAGCTTGACATGCTGGTGACGCAGGGAAGTCTATAGGTAGATTGGGTAAACCTAATATGCCCATAAGTGGGAGGAGACCTTTCTGGGTGACAAATTCCCTGCAGTGATCATCTGTTGTGTTGTTACTTAGGATAGACTCAACAAACTTCATCTGCAATTTGACAAAGTAATTTATAGATATTTACAGAAAAATTAGCAACCAAGTTTTAATTTAAATCAGATTTTTGGGGCAGTCTTATAAGTCATATTAAGTTTTTTTTTCCATTCAACTACCAGTTGTGGCTCAATACATGTACATTTCCTTTGTTTCTGACATATTCCAGAAAATCGTGGCCCAATATCTTTGCACATTGCTCAACAAGATCTTTCAATTTCACCTAACATTATTTTAAGGTGGTCTTTTACTTAAAAGGGGCAGGAAAAAAAGTGAGTCTGAGCAGACAGAATAGTATATAAATTGTTTATTAGATTTTTCATGCTTTATACATGTAGGTTGATTGATTGGTGTTTAACGCCGTGCACAAGGGTATTTCACTTATATGACGGCGGTGTATTCCAACAGCAGGCAGTGACAGTATCAGAACCAAATAATGTAAAGTCATATTGTTGGAAAGATAATGTTCCTCCAGTGCTAAGTATGGCAGTATGAATGTAAGCTGAAGACTATATAGGAGAAACCTATGTCAAATTTACCATTATTCAATAAATATTAATTTTGTCGCCACAAAAACAGTGTGCTGTTCATAAACTGTCAAACAATTATTGTGAAACAATTTTTATGAGGAACATTTAATGAATAAAAGTTAATGTAATAAACACAAACGATATGGTAAGAAAAAGTCCACCATACAATTTAAGGGACCAATTGGCTCTAACATGATACTGAAAGTGGTCCATGCACGCAGTTTTTAAAACTGCTGTGTGTTGTTTTTTGTAGTTGTAATCTTCCCCTTTAATGAAAAGCAGTTTGAGATTATTAATAAAACAATGAAGTCAAACGGAATAAAAAGTTTTCAATATTCTAAAATCAACCCTTTTCTTTAAAAATTGTACATACCACGTTAAGGACATAGTCCATTAATGGAATGGCTTGTCTCTCTGGGGTGCCCCCAGTAGCCCTGAAAAGGCAAAATAAATATTTGTTTTAACTTGTGATCTATGGCATTGTGGAAAATCAAAGAATATTGTAAGAAATTATTTGTAGTTATTAAATGTTACCTATTATACTAATATGAGTCAGAGAGGCATTAAGAACTTGACATACTGATAAATAATAAACACAACTTTATGTATTCCATCTTCTTCATTTATTTGGTGCAACGTTTCAATGCTTATTCTCTTAATTCTTGAGAACGATGTCATAACAGACATTGAAACCTACCAAAAAAACAAAGTTTGGACCCACAATATTTTGCTCATCTTTATTATGATATGATCATACTATCATATTTATCATGTAATATACCAAACCTACAGTCTTAGAACCAATAAGGGTTTTCTGAATTTTTCTCTCTTTGGCTCTACTGCCGTGACTATTTAGAGTACATACTGTGTATTTTCCTGTTTGACATTACTGCTGTGACTGGCGTTGCTGGACACATCATCTTCCTCCTCCTCCTCATCCGAAGACCCTGCATCTGCTGGCTGCGGGGATCGTAATGTGACCGCGCCGGCCTGCTCTGCCTTCGGCTGAGGCTTCTGACACACATACTTCGGGTCCTTACCCATTGCACAAACCTCTTCCAGTAACTAAATGTAAAGTGACATTTATAAGTGTTTAACGACAAGTAACACCTAATAGTCTCTGGTATTTATTGCTCTGTTTTGGACGATTCGTTGTTGATGCGTATGGAAATGACGCTGGGATCATTAATGATGTTTAGTAGAAACACCAGAGAAAACCATCTTTGTCCCAATAAGGTCATTCAAAATTTTGTAAGGTTTAATCAACACAGGATAAGAGGGAAGAATCTTTGGGACAACAAACCATCCATTTACACTTTGTAGTCACATGCTAGAGCATTTACATTACTACATAGGCCCTCAGATCATCGCACTGAATAACTGTTGAGCTTTCAAGCTTTATTATATTATTTGTTATTAATCGTTAGTGAGTATAAATGTTGTATGTGAAAATGGAAAATAAGATCTGCGTGTATCAAAAAAATTTAAAATGGGTTTTGTAATAATAATTTTTTTTGATACAAGCAGATCTTATGTTCCATTTTTTTTCAATAGTTTTCTAATCATTGTTTTCTTACAATTCATAGATAATCCCCCTTTCCAATTATTTTAAAAATTGAGTAGAAAGTTAAGTTTTTTAATTTACTTTTATAATGGCTTTTGTAGCATCTGTTCTTAATGAAGGTTGATGTCTCATCAATTCATCCATAGCATTGCCTAAGTTACTAGCAGTGTCTCCTAGAAAACAGAAATAAGAAAAAAACATTATTCCTTTTTACCCCCAGAATTATCCAGTGGGAATGCCAGACCAAAGGCTAAAGGAAACCCCTTTCAACAGACAAGGACACTAAAGGAGAAGGACATGACTCCGACAACTCCACAGATAAATCGGCTTTTTCATGCCCCTGAGCTCAGAGAGCATCGTATGCTATCAAAGACACTGTGCCTAAATACTCCACATGGTTATCCTACTACACCATTATTATACTTTTACTAAAAAATAATTTAATGTAAACTAGTATCCAACGTCTATATGATTGATTTATTGTGTTTAATGCCGTGCTCACTTATATGAAGTGGTGTATTCCAACAGAAGAAGGCAACATACATAACTAAAAAATGTGAAGCCACTTGAGTGTTTGGCTGTTGGAAAGATAATGTTCCTCCAGTGCCAAGTATGAATATAATCTGGGAACATACTGCCCTTAGCCAGAGGGCAAGAAATGCTACATAACCAACAGCAAAGGGGCATTTAACAAAAAACAGACTCTTACCCAGAGGATCTGAACTACGTCGTCTTCTCATAGCAGGCAGATAGTCGGGCGAAAGAAGAACTTTGAATAGACGATCAAACGGCCGACACTGAACAAATGATTCCAAGCCACGGACATTCAAACACAAGGCACTAAATACATTTGGCAAAGAAGCTAGAACCTCCCTTGTAGCAGGCACCTAAGAAGTTAAACAAAACACATGATTTATTGAATGTTTGCCTCAAAATATTACATTTTTGTATAAAATGTCCTAAGATTATTTTATTTTACTAGCATTTAACGTCTTACTCAAGGGTATTTTATTTATTTGACGAATATAAGTTGCCGGTGTGTTAGGCACAGCTCGGCCCTCAAATGTTCTATGCTTCCTTTCACTGTACCAGGAACAAGATCGAATCCCTTTCCAGTTGCAGTTAAGTGAACACTGGGTGGTTTTTACGAGGTTTTCCACCATGCCTCGACAAAGAAAAGTAGTCATAAAGTATGAAGTTAAACATCGATATAATAATTTTATAAACAATGTCCTAAGAAATCCAGACTAATAGTAATAAATTAAATTTTAACGTCAATGACTTAGTAAAGCCTTTCATACAAGAACTTGTATGTCAAAGCATTTCCTCCAAACTTCTGTCAAGGACAAGGGTATGTGTTCCTGTTTCCATTTGATGATCTTAGTTGGAAACATATACTGGCATAATGGCAATAACATATCACCATTTTAAAACAAGATTATTGAAAATATCCTACATCTTTAATAAGCAGGGCATGTAATACAACATCTGTGAGTCCATTATCTTGAAGTGATGAGAGTAACGATGGCTCCTGGAATACGTAGACTGTTACAACATCAGTCGCTGAAATACAAACACAACAATCATCACACAATTGCATAAAATTATTGACTTTTTAATCGTTTTTATTGATTTATTATCACACACATTTTCCTCTCATTAATAAAATATGTTGGCCACAATAGATTTGGTTGGGATTTTATGCTGCACTTATGGTTGTTTCACTTTATAAAGTCATGCCAGCACCATAGGTGAAGGAAACAACCCCCAACGACACTGGCAACAAAAATGTGATGGGACGAGGACATGGCTCAAAACAGGACGCCACAACAAATGGACTTTCTAACGCCCGTTAGATCAAAGAGAACTTTGAGCCTAATTCTGTTTACCTATTACTGTTAACCTCACATCACAAGATCACAATAAAGTTTCTTCAAACCATTGAGTACAGAATTTTTGTTTTTTGGGATAACACTCTCTGATACTGAACAGATTCTAGTTCAGAAAATTTTGCAGGCTGAGACCCTTTCGGGAATCGAACCCACGACCTTCAGTCAGGCACCAGGTCGCCAGCAATAAATGCCGGCCACCTGACTGACTCTGAGGTGCCTGACTCTGAGGGTCGTGGGTTCGATTCCCGCAAGGGTCTCAGCCAGCAAAATTTTCTGAACTAGAATCTGTTCAGTATCAGAGAGTGTTATCCCAAAAAACAAAAATACTGTTAACGATCACTTTCTAAACGACACAAAAATATCTCAACCATTGAGTAATTCAGCTCTTTTAGTTATAAAACTCACCCAGAAGAAATAGTGATGGCCCATAATACTCTGCATTGCTGATAATATGTTTGAGTGAAGAGGGTAAAGATCCTTCCATTACTAATTCAACAGACAAAACAGAAATTAGTAAATTTTATAGCTTTCCATGAACTCTCCAAGAAGATACAAACTTAATGTGTAAATAAAACCTATTCTCACATATTATAATTATTACGCAGAAACAACTGGTAACAGTGAAACATTAACTTTTCTAATAACTTGGTGATTTGGAGTAATTCTGAAACCAACAATAATAACAAACAAACCAATTGTGTCACAGACACCATTAAGTTTAACCAGTTTAGTACGTAACAGCAAAAAGTTGCTCAGATAGCCTGGTTAAATTAGTATTAAACTTGAGATCTAATGCAAGGTAAGATTAAAAGATTTTGTTTAAGCAGCATTTAGAAGCTAGGGCCATGACTAAGATGGATTTTCAATTTGGGTATATTGATAAGCTATTATTAATGATTATGATTATTATTATTAATTTATACTGATTTAAACCCAGAAGTTGAAAATCCATCTTAGTCATGTTTTTGTTAAGTCACGATAAAAAGAGACAACCAAATTACTTACAATGTCTGATACTCTCAGCAAATGCTGCATCAGGGATTGCCTTCTTCAGGAAGTTTAACATCGACTTGAGCAAAGCAGCGCGTTGTGGAAAGCACTGCAAACCTACCAACAGCAAGAAAGTGAGCAGTGTGAATTGATGTGAGGATAAGTGATATTAGTTTGTTTGTTTGGGGTTTTACGCTGTACATAAGGTAATCAGGCAAATGGCTGAAGAAAATCACACTACATGACGCAAAACCAAAAACACCACAATTCATTTACGAGACGAAAGATAGGAGAACAACCAACAACCAGCCCAACAAATCGACTTCCTGATGCCTCATAGCTCAGATAGCACCATGGCACCGGAGACTCGCGCCTAGCAGAACTTGTAAAGTTAATACTTTTGATTTGTTTGATTGGGGGTCATTGTTGGCCGTGAGCAGAGAAGCAGCAACCTCAACCTGTGAATTTTACTCAAACAACAGACTTAAAATGGGTGAAAGGAGTTGACATGAACAACGTTCTTAGTTCTGACTTCGCAGTTCACTAGCTTCTGAATCTATTTCATCAACCACAAGTTAAAACCTATTGGGAGTACCTATTATTAAGATTGTGCAATTATCCCACATCCTTTTGACAAAAAAACTTCTGAGAACACATCTAACAAAATAAATTTTGGAACAGTTTGTAGCAGATATAAAAACCAGGTGTAACTGTACAGTACACAGTCCACCAACGATGCCAAGTTCTGCACTTTTCTCTAGCATTGCTTTCCGGCC